>JAATLQ010010762.1:6762-89546 GCA_013421005.1 Heliconius erato x Heliconius himera
TAAAAATAGTGACGATTGAATGGAGCAATATTTTTTAAAAAAAGATCTCATAATTTAAGTATGTTGTTTTTGAGAAGATATTATTAATTTATTATTTAGTTTAATTTTCGTGATTTTTATTAATAAAAGAACTATCCGCCTCTAAAATATTAAAAAAATAATATAAATAAAATAATATAATATGATTGATTTAAATAATATGAGATTGTTAGAATTATTTACTTAAAATGATTAATATAATTTAAAAAAACATTACTTTTTAATAAGGATTATTAAATTGATTTTATTTAATAGTGCATTGTTATTATTTAGCATAATTTTCACTATTCACATCTATAATATAAGACTGGCTCTTTCATAACTTTTGGTGGCTCTTTCAATACCGAAATGTTATGAAAGAGCCAAATGACACATTTTTTTTAAATGAATATTTTATTGCTTTTTTATTGTATTTAAAGCTTATTTCGTATGAAATTATCTAGTTTAATAAATGAATAATAATTTGAGAGAAAAAAACTTATGTTCTTTAATTAAAAGTATATTTTTTTGCTTCGTTTAGTAAACTGGCTCTTTCATGCAACCTCTCCCTTACTAAGAAAGATATCTGGTAAGCAATTTTAGAAACAATGCTTATAACTTCGACACATTTAGTTTGAGGCCGGTCGTGGCGCAGCGGCACGAGGTGTGACTGCAAAACCGACTGGTTGTGGGTTCGATCCCCACTCGAGGAGATGAAATATTTACTTAGATTTATATTTCGCTCTGGTGTCGAGGTTAAGCGCGGCGTTGAGTTCTGCCACTCAACACACAATGCCTCCAAAATTCGGCAGAAAGTGGGAAACGGAGTGTCTTAACACTAGGTTCCCTCTGACTACCCTGCTGTGTGCGGGATACAGCGTGAAGCTAATTTAATTTTTTAATTTATGTTTATAAATACTATATTAATAGGTCTATAATTATCATTTAAGAAAAATCTTTGATATATCTTACAGGACTAAGCGACTGACAGACAACGAATAGCCAGAAATACGCGGTGTACAATGCTGGAACTTGTCTTGTAGGCCTTGGGGAGTATAGGAGCACTAAGTAAGAATGTCCCAAAACGCAGGACGCGGACAGGGAATGCGGAATTTGAATTTTTACGTTACAAAGTATCCAGGTAAAATTTAAGATAAGTAAAAATGTTAATTACAATTTGAATGATAAATATAGATTTATAAATGTATATGTATTTTAATTACAGGGCAGTTGTGGCACTGGTTGTAGGTTCGATCCCCATTCGACGAAGTGAAATATTTTTTTAATTAATTTAAAATATTTCCATTTGTCCGCTCTTGTCTCCAGGCAAAGTGCGGGGTTGAGTTTCGCCACTCAACACGCAATGCCTCCAAAATTCAGCGGAAAGTGGGGAACGGAGTTTCTTTACACTACGTTTTCTCTGCCTACCCTGCTATGGGCGTGATACAGCGTGAAGCTAAAAAAATGTGTATTTTATTTATTTAGCAAATATGTTTAAGTTTGTGTTTTTCTATTGAAATTTTTCAAAAATGAGTCCAGTTAACATTTTGTTTAGCCATACAACTGCTGGTCAGTAAGTTCCAGATAAAAAGAGAGAAATAAGTAAATAGCATTATATTCATTTTGGCGCCGAGTTGTGCGAACTTTTTCAGACACACTACAATATGAAGATGTTTTGTGTAGTGGAGTAAAAAAAAAATAAATCAGCTTCACGCTGTATCCCGCACACAGCAGGGTAGGCATAGGGACCCTAGTATTAAGACTTAGTGTTAGTGTAGTAATTTATTTATATTGTGTACATAATATTATATTGTGTAAATATTTAATATTTCAATAGATTTCACTTATTTCTTTGAACTAATTGATTGAATAATAAGAAAAATTATAGATTAATCAATGATTGACGGTATTGTTGTTGAGTTGTTCCGGTAGTTGCGGGTTCATATATAAATGCTTACATCTTAGCTCGAATATTAAAAGGAACCCCGTTTTTGCGTTGTGTTTATCTATAATATTACTTGTGCTATTAATTTATTTACGTAAATGAATCTCTTATATCACTGAGTAATTGTAGTTTCTACGTAACGTATTAAATTAACCTTGACATGGGAAGTATAGGGCACCAAGACATAATTTCAAGAAAAATGGGGAAAGATTGTTTTTTTTGTTATAGCCCAAGTAAAAAAGCCTCCAGAGTTCGGCAGAAAGTGGGGAACGGAGTGTCTTAACACTAGTCTCCCTCTGCCTACCCTGTTGTGTGCGTTGTAGTTATAGAGTTCACCCTACACCTTGAGGTTCACCACACAGTTCTTTAGGTTTTCTTTTTTCCTTTCATCTTAAATAAAAATATTGAATGCATATTTTTATTTTTCAATTTTACTCTCTTAATAATGATATAAGTTTTTGCAAATAAAAAAAGTATATTATGAAGGATCTAAAGACAGCTGGTTGAAAAACATGGACTAGATTTGATAATAATTTCTTTGCATCTTTTGCGCCGTAAGGATTTTATTTTCTTTTTTTTTATAAACAAGATATTTGTTCATTTTTTTCATACTAGCATATGCTTTATGGCTTTGGCAAGGCGTAGTTGTGGAAGGTCGTCGTCGTCAAAAAAATTTGATATAATAAGTATATAAGTATCTAATAAATCAATTATAATTTATTTTTATTCATATAAGTAATCATCAACTCAAAGTGAAGGCCAGTTGCGGCGCAGGGGAACAAGCGCGCGACTGTGGAATTCGACAGGTTGTGAGTTCGACTCTTACTCGAGGAAAATGAAATATTTCATATTTTCGTTTCCTCGTTATAGTAGCGAGGTGTAGCGCAGTGTTAAGTTTTGCCACTTAACACGCATGAACTCGGCGGAGAACTTAGTGTCTTAACACTAGGTTTCCAGGTTGACACCACCCACCCACCTATGTGCGGGATATAGCGTGACTTGAGTGGCGGAACTCAATTCCGATATTATTAATGGCATTTGTTCCGTCGAAGCTTATGATTATATTTTTTAATTCCACACTAAGAATATTTTAAATAAAGTATAAAAAAATATTATGTTTTTAAATAAGTATATGTTTTTAATACCAGTCGACCTATCTACGGTATTGTTTTGTAGAAAAAAGGTGCGTATCTTTTAACTTGAAGTAAATAAAATATTAAAATATAGGGAATAATGCATTTATTTAATACTGATACATAATTTTTGTGACTTGATTATCATATTATAGGTTGGTATGTTCCAAAATCCAATTCTTGAAACTGTAGACTCTTGAATAGACGTCAGGGTAACCGCGAGCGCAGGGGTATCCCCAGGACACTATTCCTACTACTGTACCGTTCTCAACGAGTGGTCCGCCAGAGTCTCCCTGAAATATTAAACATAATAAATAGAAATATAATATAAAATAAATAAAATTTGTAGTGCCGTCTAAAATACACTAAATTGTTTCAATTTTAAAGGCTACTAAAAATAATGTTGAGGCATTGCGTGGGCGTGGTGAGTGGTGGAACTCAACGCCACGTTTCATCTTGTTATCAGAACAAAAAAATTTAAAGATTTCATTTCCCCAAGAAAATTAAATTAAGAAATATTTAATTCAGAGGCACAAATGCGGTCACACAATGCCTTCAGATTTCGGCGAAAAGTAGAGAACAGAAGTGTCCTAATGGGAACCTAGCACTTGGTTCCTAGGTTCTCTCTGTCTAAGTACATAATACAGTGTGAAGCAAAAAGTTATATTACAAAAATCCTAAGTTATATTTCAACCCAAAAACAAGCATATCCGTCGTCCTTCTCTGCGCCATTATCGTAACAAAATGCCTATAAAAATAAGTTCTACAAGAAATTCGTAAACATTCACTATATTTAGAACTGGCGAAAATAGACTTGATCAGCTTACAAAATGAGTCAATAACTTTACAAGTATTTTTCCCAGTGACTACATTATATAAGGTCTTACAAGAATTTAACAAAGTTTGTTAACTGTTGACTACTTCTTACTAAGCCGATTAAACTTCGTATATCATTCTTATGCGTCTGGAACGGAAGCGTCTTAATTGGAATAGAGTATTTTACCACAGTTTCCCAGTTTGTACGAAAAAAAAATCAATGAAAATGAAATGATTTTTACCCAAAAAGGAAGAAATTTAACCCTTATAGGATTTGTCCGTCTGTCACGAGGATTTATCTTTAGAATGCTTATCAAGGTCTCTCGAAGCACAGATAAAATTAATCATCTAACGCCCAATATTAATAACCTATCTCCAACGTCAATCTTAGATTGTTTCATACATCTATCCAATCTCTAGATTAGAGAGAGAGAGATAGGTTATTAATACTGGGCGTAAGTCAACACAATTAAAAGATACAAAATATCTCATTAAACATTATTTTAGCTTAGAGTAATCTCGTGGATGTACAGTTATGAAATTCGGGAAGAAGTAAAAACTTACATTACAAATAAAGGAAAAAAAATACGAAAAATGAAAACTTATATCTTAAGTTATACTTATAACTTAAGTTTGTCAACTTTAATAAATCTTCCCATTGACCTACAATCTTGAAATTGATACGGAACCCTCGATGTGCGAGTCCGACTAGCACTTGACCGATTTTCTCTAAAGATGTTTTTTGTAAATAATCATAAATTAATATGTATTAAAATAAATGTAAATATAATATATTTTTTAACATTATTATAATACGGTATATATTTTATTCTATAAAAATCTAATGCCTTTTTTCATTAACATAAATTCATAGATAGTTATATGGATAAGTTTTTAATTTTCCCCAGGACTTTCTAATAAACAGCTATATTATTATAAAATGTCTAAATATCTCTACAATATATAATATTACTAGTAGCCGCAAGCAACTCCGTTAGTGAATTAGAAAAAAACCTATTCGTTTCCGAATCTGTAAGAGTTTCAAAAATGTTCTCCTAAAGCTCGCCTACAATCTATGCTTCAGCATTCTAAACTAAAAAACTCGGTTCTGGAGAATTCCGTACTAATTATAAGATTGGAGGTCAACAGAAAATGCAATTATAATAATTGACAAAATTTAAGTGAACCCACAGCGATTCAATCTCAGAGCAGATTATAAGAATTAATATTTATTTATGGTACAGCTAAAGATTTTTTTGAAAACGCTAATGTCAGAATACGAAGTCATACGAAGTTTGAGAGCTCAAGAGGAGAACTCTAAAGCCAAGTACCATACAAACTAAAGTTAATTCCGCTAAAACTTTCACATTTTTGTCTAACAAATAACTATAATGGATAACAGCTCAGGGCTGTACCAAATAGTATTATCTTCGTACTGTATAAATTTTTTACTGTTTAAAAAGGTTGCAAGAACTTTCTTGACCTTTAACTTGAAATATGTAGATAATGTGGGTTAAAGGTCAGAGGTTTTTATTTTATTATGTTAAACATTTCTTGCGTATTTATTTTAAGAAAATCTTTCTTGTTTTTTATTTAAGTAAAAAAAAATAAGAAAAAATCGTTTTATAAATTATGAAATTTTGTCTTATCTGTGAGAAAAGAAGAAGAAGAGAATAACCGGCGTGACAAACTCAGCAGGTTTTTTTTAATCAATTTTATACAAATACATATTTAATTATTTGCGACAATGATACTTTGAAACAGACTGGAGCTAGCATTTAATTTCCAAGGTGTCTTATCATTTATAAAATCATTAATTTGGTAATAATCTTTAACACACAAACGTCTTTTTACACTTTTTTTTAATCGTAAATATAGAAATTTCTGTGACGTTTTCTGGGATCCTATTATAAAAGTGTACTCATTGTCCCATAAAAGAACCCAATCGATTTACGGGTGCACTAGCATAGCCAATTTCTGATAATAATATTATGAACATCACCAATTTTGGTAAAATCATTAATATTTTTCTTAACAAACTGCTTTTCCATTAAGACACTTTAAGAGACTTCCATTCTCCATTTACCACCAAATTCCGGAGGTACAGCGTGTTGACTAGTGGAACTCAACGCTGCTATATCGTCAATAATTAATGAGAAACATTAAAAGAATGAAAAAGAAAAAAAAGAGCAATGCGAAGAAAAAAACCCCTTTAAATAAGTTCTGTAAACAACTTACATGGCAAGCACCCTCTCCAGGCTTGGTCAGTGAGCATATTTGATTATTGTGTACAGCCACAGATATGAGTGACCCGTTGTAAATTTTTTGACACTCGCCCACGCTGAGAGCGGATAGCTGGATGATTTGTAACTTGTCCGGGAGGTTGCCTGGGTACTAAAATTGGAAGAAAGTACGAGAAATTAGGTTAGTATTATATTTAAGTCAAAACACAAAGAATTGAGAATTGGCTATATAAATAAAATTTCTGTTGAAGTCGTTACGCAGGGGTACAAGCGTATACTAGACTGTAAGCGTGATGGTTGTGGGTTTGATTTCCACTCGGTGGAATGAAATATTTAATGCTTTTTACGTGACCTTCCTCCAGTACCTTCGATACTGTGTTTTCGAAGGTCAACCGAGGTCTCCCTCTACCTCTCTTACCGCTCACTTATCCATCATAATCTTAACACTACGTTCCCGATTTCTCTCTGCTTACTCTGCTTCGTGGTGGATACAGCGTGAAGTTAAAGAAAGATAGAACATTGAAGCCGTCTAACTGAAAACGCGACGATTGTGATTTGATTTCCATTCACAGCAATGAAATATACTTTCATTCCATCACTTCAGTAAAACGCATAGCGCGGCGTTGATGTCTGTCGGCATATAGCATATTCTTCCGTGGCATATTACTATAATGGGGTCTTAGAATGACTCCGTACAAAACGTCCACTGGGACGACCCCCTGCTAGATGGACCGACGACCTAAAGAGGGTGGCAGGAAGAGGATGGATCCGAAGAGCTGAAGATGTGCCGAGTGTGGTGGCGAGAACTGGGAAAGGCCTATGTCCAACAGTGGATGATTGACAGCTGTCGATGATTATTATTATTATTTTTTTAAATTTATTTGAGGCCTCTGAGGCCAGTCGTGGCGCAGCGGCACGAGGTGTGACTGTAAAACCGACTGGTTGTGGGTTCGATCCCCACTTGAGGAAATGAAATATTTACTCAAATTTATATTTCCATTTTCTTCGCTCTGGTGTCGAGGTCAAGTGTGGCGTTGAGTTCTGCCACTCAACACGCAATGCCTCCAGAATTCGGCAGAAAGTGGGGAACTGGTGTCTTAACACTAGGTTCCCTCTGCCTACCCTGCTGTGTGCGGGATACAGCATGAAGCTGATTTATTTTTTTAATTTATTTATTTGGTCATGATATTATTATAATGCTTACCGATAATCTGCCCCATCCAGTAAGAGTAACTTTGGCCCCACCTGGCGTGTTAGACCCAGGCAGCTTTATAGGCTGGACTTTGTTGTTGAATTCTATAGGTGCCGATACTTTAATAACGCTGACGTCATTCACGATTTCGTTACCGTCGTAATTTTCGTGCACTACTATTTTGCTTACGGAGTGCGATTTACCGCCGGAAGTGAGACTGTTGGTGCCAACTACCACCTTTATCAGATATGTTACTTGGCTGAAAATAATTATTCATTCATTTCAAGTTTATTCATTATAATATCTACAGTAATAATAAAAACATATATTAAAATGTATTAATTTAATTTTAAAAAATGTAGATTAGATCCTTAGTAACTATTTTAATACACCGTTTGATTGTTATTTTTTTATATTTCTTATTTATTATAGTTTTTAGTAGTTGTAAGTTTCGAACCATTTTGGAACGAAAAAAAATACTGTAGCGAGTTAGATTTCAACCTACAATAATCATGTACATTCGAATACTTCCCAAGCACTTTACGACGGTGGGAAATAATTATATGAGTCTTAGTAAGTCAAACAAGTTCATCTTAACAGTGCCAGGATACAAGGTACGTTAAATATTAGCATTGGTCCTGAGATTGAAAGTCAAATAAGTAAGTTTAAGCACATGATGATAAAATTTTAATATATTTAAAATCAGAGCACATAGAGATCGGATAACATCATTTAAATTTATACCACCATAGCGTAGTTTAGCATCTTCTTGTAAAAACAGTAATTCTCGGTTCAATTTTCTACACCTCCTAGACCGTTAAACCTAAAGCTCTGAAATTTTGCAGGAACGTTGTGGACGACACTTTAATCTTAGCGAAGCAGTTTCGTGATAATTGTAATTGTAGTTTTTGAGTAAATGGTCAAAATGTGTCCCATAGAGTTAAGCTGTGAAACGTAATCGCAAAATTTTTGCAAAATGTAGCGCAACATAGCTTCTGTCAGCTCCGCCGTGCATAGCACGTGGCGGGTCCTAGTTTTTTTTGGCAAATGAATATATTTAAAATTATTGGTTTGGTTGGTTTGATGATGGCTTCACATTAGACAAAGTGTGGCATTTCATTCTACCACTCAATGAAAGTGTGTAGATGGAAAATGTAGAAATAATTTAGAAAATTTAACTTAAAAATCTTTACCCAACAGTACAATGCGCAGCGGTGAGCACCCAATCCTTGCTTATTATGGAACCTCCACAGAAATGAGAACCGAAGATAGACCTTAAGGATGCCTGGTAAGGTATTCCACCGTCCGGTGCATCCTTCCCTCCTACTATACGCGGTGATAGGTCATCAAAGGTTCTAGGCAGTAAACGTCCTAAAAAAAATTAACATATTAACAGTAGTTTTTTATTTTATTTTAAAGTACCTAGTTTTATTCACAAAACGAATCTTTCACAAAGTCAAAGTTAAATATTTAAACTTAAAATTTAAATTTACAGTTTATTTTTTGAACGTCAAATGCATATCTGAGAAACACCAATATAAGAAACTTAGCAGGATTTTTTTTCAGATAGTGAAGCTATAAATCTTCATGAAGATATAATAATAACAAAAGTTAAACTAACTGTTTAACAAGAGCAAATTTCTTTACAGAACGTTTCAATAAAAGTAAAAGTTTGTTAAATAAAGACACCCTCAGACTTTGTTAAGAATAAGCAAATGTTTTAATTAAGTACAAATTATCATTCTGGCGACATCTTGCATGTTAATTTTTCAATTCACTGAATAAAGATACAGACAGACATCCAAAATGATATAAAATTTTCAAATTCTGCGCACGTTTTTAACACTTCTACTTTTTGATTATTATTGTTTACTTACTTACAGCGGCACAAAGTGTGACTGTAAAACCGACTGGTTGTGGGTTCGATCCCCACTCGAGGAGATGAAATATTTACTTAAATTTATATTTCCATTTCTGCGCTCTGGTGTCGAGGCAAAGCGCGGCGTTGAGTTCTGCCAACACGCAATGCCTCCAGAATTCGGCAGAAAGTGGGGAACGGAGTGTCCTAACACTAGGTTCCCTCTGCCTATCTTACTGTGTGCGGGATACAGCGTGAAGCTGTTTTATTTTTTTTATTGTTTACTTAGAGCGCAATCGTGGCGCAGTGGCTCAAGCGTGTGACTACAAACGCGACATGTTGTGGGTTCGATGCCCATTCGAGGTTTTTTTATTTTTTTTATTTTAATGTCTTCACTCTCGTATCGAGGCAAAGCGCGGCGTCGAATTCCGCCATTCAATGCCTCTATATTTCCGCGGAAAATGGAGGACAGAGTGTCTTAACACTAGTCTCTCTCTATCCACTCTGCTACATGCGGACAGCGTGAAGCTCAAAAAAAATGTTTAATTAAAAAGGAAGAGAAATACTCTTTGTAATAACCAAGTTTTATTAGATTCATAATATTTATTCAAAGGCCAAGTTGCTCTGAGAGGAAGCGGAATGTATCCGTATCAGCTACTCTTGTTTTCAATTATAATATTTCCGTTTCAACGATATTGTTGTAAATACTTTCTTCTTTCTTTATATTATATTAAATAATTTTATAAGTCATATAATTTTAATAAAATGTATTAATTTCAATTCATATTTACATTATATATTTTTTTTTCTATACATTCTATACTAATATTATGAAGATGGATATTTTGTTTGATTGAACACCCTAATCTTAGGAACTCGTGGAGTGATTGGAGTTCAAAAACTTTTTATGTTATATAGTCCATAGCTCTATATATTTACTTAGAATTGTTATTTCCTTTTGACTACGCCTGAAGTGAGAGCTAGTTTATAGTTTTAAACGCCTTAGATTCAATTCGATTCCTACTCGAGGATATTAAATATTTAACATTTTCATTTCTTCACTCTGGTAAGGAGGCAAAGCGCGGCGTTGAGTTCCGCCACTCAATGCCTCCAGAATTCAGGAAAAAGTGGGAAATGAACATGTCTTAATGTGAACGGAGAACATTAACACTGGGTTCTCAGGTTCCCTTTGCCTAACCTGCTATATATGCGGGCTACAGCACGAAACTGACAAAAATAAAATATTTTCTTTACTTTACATACCAAAATAACAATAATTGAATTCATTTAAAACTAAAATGAAAGCTGATGTCAGCTATTGAAACTGGATTCATAAAATATTAAAAAATCAAAAATAATTTAGCTTCACACTGTATCCCGCACATAGCAGGATAGCCAGAGGGAACCTAGTGTTAAGACACTCCGTTCCCCACTTTCTGCCGGATTCTGGAGGCATTGTGTGATGAGTAGCAGAACTCAACGCCGCGCTTTGCCTCGACACCAGAACGAAGAAATGGAAATATACATTTAAGTAAATATTTCATCGCCTCGAGTGGGGATCGAACCCACAACCAGTCGGTTTTACAGTCACTCTTTGTGCCCCTGCGCCACGACTGGCCTTAAAATATTAAAATAAACTAAAAGTAATTAACTAGCCACAGTTACTATTTCGGTTCTAAATATTTGGGTAAAAATAGAATTTTACTTTCAAATTAAATTTTAATGATTATCTACCTGCAATGATGAATTACAAAAAAATGTGGAATAAGATTATAATAGATTTTAATTAACTTTTTCATTTAAATATATATTTCAATTAAGCAAGATTAAATTTAAGACAAGTTTATGAGGACAGTCGTGGCATAGGGGCACAAATTGTGACTAGTAAACGCGGTCTTGGGTTCGATTCCCACTCGATGAAATTGAAATATTTAATATTTTCCGCCACTCAACACGCAATGCCTCCAGAATTCGGAAATGGAGATTCGGAAATAATCTGAAAATGGGGAACGGAGTGTTTTAACTTAAACTTCCTTCGGCCTTCCCTAATATATGCGGGATACAGCGTGAAACTGATTTAAGTTTTATATATATGTATTTCAATAAAGCAAGAGTAAATTTAACATAATATAACATACCCTTTGTAAACACAAAAATAATATAAAAGTAATTGCCAAAATTTTCTTTTAATATAACAAAATCAGCCCGAAGCGAGCATCAACTTCGACCTACCTTCAGTCAAGGTGACACAAATTACATACACTAAAATTAACTGAAATGCCTTCAAAATAAGCATTTTTTCGTGAATATTACTTTTTTTCGTTACAAATTTTTTGTAAAAAATATTAAGGAATATCACGACGCGTAGTGAATTGGAGAAGAGATTACAGGTCTTTTATAGTCTCTATAAGTGTCATTAAGTTAAAGTGTCTGTTATATCCACTTTAAAAAAGATATGATTTCAAAGAGTTTTACAAATATCGTACGTGACTTCTGTTGTTTATGAATTTTGATAAAAATGTGATTAAATTTTAGGTATTACATTTTAGAAGCCATCTTGACACAGTGGAATAGTTAACAACTTCGACGTTCGACGCAATGATTGTGGGTTCGATCCTCACTCGCGGGAATGATTAAATATTTTTTTTTATGGAAAAGATAAGGCAAACAAGCGTTCGGGTCACCTGATGGTAAGTGATTACTGCCGCCCACGACCCCGTGCAACACCAGAGGAGCTACAGGTGCGTTGCCCGCCTTTAAGGTGGGTTGGGCGCCGGAGCCCGGCATTACCTGATGCGAAACGCAGTGGCATAAAGCCACTACTTCACGCCGGTTTTAAATGCCGGGGGTGGTAATGATCCGGTCGAGTCTGCCCATGCGTGTTGCCATTGCTGGCGACGTGACTCTACCACACGTACTTTAGTCGCCTATTACGACACCACCAGTACCAGGATGATCCTATTCTAGGCCGGGATCACACGGCACAAAAAAAATATGAATTGTTTTTTTTCCTCACTCTGGTATGGCACGCACGGCGTTGAGTTCCGCCATTCAACATGCAAAATAAAAACTTGGATGGAAAGCGCGCTTAGTGTTTTAATACATGTTTTTTTTTTCTTACGTATCTAAACGTATGAAAACGAACCTTTTTTTATGTTTTCCAGACCAGTTTTAAATGCTTCGATGCCTAATTCTAGGATACTTAAGATTTGCTGCGTCAAATCGATTACTAGAAACCAGAAGTTTTACGATGATTAAATATTCGACTTTCCTTACACATACGATTTAAGTACTGACCCTGTGAAGCAATTACATTTATTGTTGACCGTTTCAACGTTCTTTCTGTGCTTCATCCCTTTTAAAATCGAAATGTTGTGCGTCCGTCCTGTGTGTCTGTCTGTCTGTCCATTTGTCTGCCCAGAGCTTTTATCTCAGGAAGTTAAAATTCAAACCATATCCCTACTAAATGTATTTCTACATTTACTTAAAAAAGACAGCCGTTTATATTGTAAAAAACTCGAATTTCGACACTATAAAGGAATTCAAATTTAATAGGGTACTGCTGGTTGACCTAGAATTATGAAATTTGGCAGCTAGCATCTACAGGTAGTAAGTACTAGTTCAGGTAAAGATATAAAAACAATACATTTGGTCAATGCTAAACAATAATAGCCTTAAAACAGAGAAAAAAAAATGATTTTAAAGCCGCTAGTTCAAGTGACATATTTTATTCATTCTTTAAAAGACACTAATTGTACAGAATCCTCGGCGGGCGAGTCCGACTCGCGCTTGTTAATATTTAAGTTGGACTATTAACATATTTATAGCATAAATTATAATATTGAACTATTATAAATCAGTATAAATAACATATAAGGCCAGTCGTGGCGCAGTGGCACAAAGTGTGACTGTAAAACCGACTGGTTGTGGGTTCGATCCCCACTCGAGGATATGAAATATTTACTTAAATTTATATTTCCATTTCTTCGCTCTGGAGTCGAGGTAAAGCGCGCTGTTGAGTTCTGCCACTCAACATGCAATGCTTCCAGAATTCGGCAGAAAGTGGGGAACAGAGTATCTTAACACTAAGTTCCCTCTGCCTACCCTGCTGTGTGCGGGATACAGCGTGAAGCAAAAAAAAAAAAATAACATATATGTATATAATAAAGTTATCAACATCTTGCAGCCAATCAAAGCTGAAATAATATTATACTTCCTCCTAAATGGCTTCCATTCGTATATATCAAACATTGGTGTTTGATATAGGCGTTTAATTGCGAACTCTGTTTTGTTTCATTATTGAGTTAAAATAAGAATACTGATGTAAATAGATATTATGTTAGATGTAAATAGAAATTTGTTTTATAAAACAGTTTTAGTTATTAATAATAGTATTCATTATTAAAAAAAAATTAAATTAGCTTCACGCTGTATCCCACACACAGCAGGGTAGGCAGAGGGAATCTAGTGTTAAGATACTCCCGTCCCACTTTCTCTGCCGAATTCTGGAGGCATAGCGTGTTGAGTGGTGGAACTCAACGCCGCACTTTGCCTCGACGCTTGAATGAAGAAATGAAAATATAAGTTTAAATAAATATTTAATTTTCTCGGTGGACATCGAAACCACAACCAGTTGCGTTTACAGTCACTCTATGCTTGTCCCTTGTCCCTGCCCGAGGCCAGTCGTGACGCAGGGGCACAAAATGGAACTGTAAATTCGACTGGTTGTGGGTTCCATTCCCACTTGAGGAGATGAAATATTTATTTATACATTTATATTTTCATTTCTTCGCTGAATCTAAATATTTTAAAATTTTTATATGAATAAATGTAACGGTAGGTACTGCTACTTGTAATTATTAATATTATCATCTTTAGTAAATGTTAAGATTCCAAGTAAAATAATTCTTATCTATTAGTAAATATCAAGTAGCTTGTTGTTTTTATGTGAGCACTTGAATCCGTGATATGATTTGATCTTTAATATAAAATAAAGTCGTATTAAAGACTTAAAATAAAATAAATTTATATATTAATTAATCATTATGTATCCCGCATATAGCAGGGTTGGCCGATGGTAGTGTTAAGACATTATATTTCTCACTTTCTGCCGAGTTTTTGAGACTACGTGATGAGTGAAAATCTGGAACTCAACGCCGCGGTTTGCCTTGTTGCCAGAGCGAGGAAATGGAAATATTAATTAATAATAATTCTTTCCCCGGAGTGGGAATAGAACGCACATCCTTCGCGTTTCTAGTCTTACGCTTGTGCCACTGCGCCGAGACCGCGTCAACATATATACTATTGAAATAAGTGCTCTTCCGGTCTAATTTTCCGATACATGACGTATCTTAAACTACAGTATTATAGTATAACAGACATTCAATACTACGGTATTATTGGTAGGTAGGAATAATATAAAACTATTTTACTTATTTCTAATCTAAAAAAAACACGTTATTTGTTCAATTTAAGCAAATTAATTTTAACTCGATTTTACACAAAACCTACTCTAGTTTTTCTTCTAGAGTAGAGTAGAGTAGAGTTTTAGTCGATTGGAATTTATCTCGAACAGATAATTGAATTTCTCCTTTCTTTCCTACTCTTGACTCCCCTTCCCCCACTTAAAAGATTTTTGTAAATGAAGACCTATAGTATAATAGCTCACCCACTTCAGTGATTTAAGCTGCGCGGTTGATGGATCAATTACTCAGCTTCCTTTGCTTCCTTTCTTGTTCACAAAATTTATGGTTTTCCATATAGGGAAAAAGGGGAATAAGTGACGAATCACTTCGTTTCTCAATTACTACTGATCGATCGATATATATGTTAGATATTTAGAGTGAATAATTGGTTTCTTTAAAATAAACGATCATGGTCCCTTTTGGAGGAGCCCTGCACTAGTACACATCAATATATTTCTATAAAGAAAAGTTAAATTTACCTAAATTTCTTTTAGTTAGAATTAAAACATTATTTTAATATTAGAATACAATATGAATTTAGTAAAATAGATCAAAAAATAAATCAGCTTCACGCTGTATCCCGCACACAGCAGGGTAGACAGAGGGAACCTAGTGTTAAGACACTCCATTCCCCACTTTCTGCCGAATTCTGGAGGCATTGCGTGTTGAGTGGCAGAATTCAACGCCACGCTTAACCTTGACACCAGAGAGAAGAAATGGAAATATAATGTTATAATATATTAGAAACTATAAATTGTGTATTAGTGCGCCGATTATATATGCAAGAAACCATAAAGGCGTTTTTATTATTATTTTTTATTTATTTGTTCTTCTTAAAATTCATATTTAAACCCGCGACCTACTAGGAATTTATAATAAATTTGTAAATACTCTCGTCTGTAGTGAGCCTAAGACATGACAATGAACATTCGAATGATAATACAGACAACATTATTAGCCCCTTGAAACTATAATTGAATATATTTATCGGCAATATATGATAATTCGTTTATTGTGCATATGTAATAATTATAAGCAGACACGTGCAACGTGGATTTTAAACTTAAAATTGAAAAATACTTTTTTTTTACTTTTTTAAAGTGTTATTCCACACTTAGGAAAAAAATAGTTATTTAGAAAACGTATAAAAAATTGAACGTAGCAGAGATGCTAACAACATGAATAAGTTGTAACAAGCGTATAAAAATTTCTATGTAGCTCGGTCAAAGCACCTGGTCGGTTTCCAGAAGGCGTGGGTTCAAGTCCCGCCATGATCAAATTTTGATACGTTTTCTGAATAAATATAGTACCTTCTTTTCGTTCCTGCTCTAATTTCGATTTTTTTCTCAGGCAGAGGAAGTAATTTTAGTTTTAAGGCGCTCTGCTCTGGACTTTCCGCCAAATTCTGAAGGCATTCCGTGTTGACTGGCGGTACTCAACGCCACTTTTTGCCTCATTACCAGAGCAAGGAAATGAAAATTTCATTATGAAATTTTATTACCGGAGTGGAGTCGAAACCACAACCGTCGCGTTGACAGTCGCACGGTTGTGCGCTTGTGCCACGACGGCTTCTAAAATTTGATTCGGATGTGAATAAATACTACAACAATATTCTTTAAGGTTTAGTTGATTTATACATTTATTTACAATTTAGCTAAAATAGCAACGGCAAATATTAAATTTGCCGTTAAACTGAAATTGAAAAGGATATAAATAAATGCTGTCCTAAGTTAACATTTCTCCATACTCATGTCCAAAGTAAATATTTATATGTAATTCGGCCAGTTTTAGACAACCGGGTCCTTACAAAATTTATAACTCATTAGACCAAAACGTTCAAAGTTGTATTAGTTTTGAGAAAATATATAATATAGGTTTAAATAACTGGCAATATTAAAGGCTATTATTAAAAATAGAAAGAACTATGAATATTTTAAATAAACATAAAAAACTGTAAAACCAAGTGATAGTGCCTCAAAATAAGTGTCAAAAAATGTTTGTATGTTTTTGTGTGTGTGTAAATTGTTTATCAGCTTCACATTATATCCCGCATATGCTGGGTCGGCAGAGGGAACTTAGTGTTCAGTTTTCAACACTACGTTCTCCACTTTCCACTTAATTTTGGAGGCAATGCGTATTCAGTGATGGAACTTAAATTTATTAAAATATAGAAATATAAAGAAAAAGATATTTATTTTAAATATTTTTCTATAGGTAATCTTTAGCAGTTCTCTGCATCAAAGTATATAGAAATATGGATTCACCTAAATAACTTGATCGGAAGCAGGTGCGGTTAACGATCTGAGGTCAAAGTTTGGGCGCCTTTGAACATGCATTAGATATTTATCCCATGCAATAATCCATATATAGATTGGCTCAACGCTTGGATGGAGCCTTTAAAACAAGGTAAGTTGCTTATCGCCTTACGTTGGGTACTCTGTAAATATGAAGGTTGCTTACCATCTTTAAATTAATAAGTTATATAATAGATTAATCTCGGTTTTTTTATTATATGGATTAAACAAACCACCAAACTCGGTATAATAAAAAATTAAGTTCCAAAAATCTTTTATCATTCAACAGGTCATAATAAATGGATTGTACGAAAGAACTTCACTGAAAACCGATCAAAAGTCGTATGAATCCGGGCACAGGCATGTGGTCTAAACACGATGGCTATGGGTTCGATTTTCATTTAGGGGAATGAAATATATAATATTTTCATTTTCTCGTATTTCACTATTAATTTCATACGAACAGCAGGAAAGCCGATGCATAAGTGCTCGTATCTTTTGATTGCGTTGACGTAGAACTTTATTTTTTTTTTGATCGAAGGAGCTATAAACCTAAAGTTTAATATAAATTTCAGCTTGATACCTCTACGCAATCCTAAAATTTTGAGATAGGGAACCCTAAAAAATGTGAATTGATTCATTAAATAAATTCCTTTTAAGATGTTTACAATATAAGAAGATAATATGTCTGACTATATTTAGTTAAATTACTATTCTAGTTAAAACTACGACTCAAAGCGCTACTGCTCAATAAGAAATGTCTTTGTTAGGGCGTATAGCTAAATTGGATCTATTATAGGTACTCCCAGTACTGCCTATTGAAGTATTGCATTACTTGATTTATCACGTATAGAAATTATTAAAATGTAAAATAAACTAATGCAATTTTTTTTGCCCAATTGTTAAAAATACAATTCTCGAATGTAAAAACAACCGAACAAGCGCGAGTCAGGTTCGCAAGGGTTCCGTAAAAAATTGTAAACCTTAAGCTTTTTTTGAAATTCAGGCTCAGCTTAGTTAGAGCCCTTTCATCAGATATCTGAACTTGAAGTAGCGGCTTTAATACCAAATTTTGCCCATTCTAAGTCTAATATTTTTAGATTTAACTATAAATGTATAGTTTCCAGATTTTTTCCTGAATTAGTTCTATCTGTAGATGCTAGCTGCCAAACTTCATAATTCTAAGTTAACTATTAAAGTGTCCTATTAATTTTGATGTCAAAATAAATTTTATAATTCTAGGTCAACCGGAAGTATCCTATGAATTTTGATTCCCTTGATAGCCGAAAGACGCAGTTTTTATAAATATATTATAATTTTTTTTTCAGAAAATCATGAGGCCGTAAATATGAGTATATAATTTGAATTTGAACATACGTAACTCCATGCCTTTCTGAGATAAAGGTTTTTGACAGACAGACGGACGGATAATAAAGTGATTTTATAAGGGTTCCTTTTTTCCTTAAAAGGCTCGGAGCCCTAAAATATAATTAAAGTAATATCGAAACTGTTTTTATATATTTATTATATTTACATATATGCTCAATAAGTTTCTCAAAATCTCTATACTTACAAGTGTATTAAATGTCATTACGATATAAAGAATAACTTTATATATAGATGTAAAAATGTATTTTTTACGTTCACAAAACCCTAATTTTGTAGCCAAGGACGAATCGTCAAGGATTATGTCCCGGATATACCTTTTTATTCTTCCTATATCAAGTTTGGGTCTATATGTAAAATATTTTATGTATATTTTTTCATTTCTTGCAAAAAAAACTCTTCACGCAAAAGTTTATATTTTAAGATAAAAATATCCCTTATGATTACAATGCAAACATTAAGATATATGCAGCAAAGTTGGTAAGGTATGGAGCTTGCCCAAGTTGAACACTGCACTCTGCGCACTTTATTGGAGATGGGAGTTTATATTGCATGAAATAATGTTTTATATAATTTTTTCATAGAGGTAATAGATCAATTTTTAGTTTATGTAAAGCATTCAGTCGGATTTATGACAACTGAGCTAATAAAAACAATTAAGTGCGAGTCGGACTTGTCCAGTTGTGGTTTCCACACCAATTTCAGGATATACTATGTAACGATAAGTACAAATTATAAAAGTTAACAAACGTTAGTTCGTGGACGTATTTACTCATTTTGTATGAAATGAACTGCAAATATAAGTTTGTATTTTTTTATGAAACAAATATAAGGTTTCGCTTTTCAGATTTTTCCTTTTAATTATATTGTAAGTTTTCACTTCGTGTCAGATTTCATGATTGTAGGTGTACGGATACTTCCCGTAGATCATGATTTGAAATTTGATAAGTAGGTTTTATCAAGTCCTCGACGAATTTCATCCAAAATGGAAACGATGCATGAATGCTCGTATCTTTTAATTACGTTGACTTAGATGCTTAATTTTTGTATACGCCTAGGGACCATAAACCTGAATATACAGATATCATAGTTATTAGGGTTCCGTTTTGTCCTTTCAAGGTACGAAATCCTGAAAATTATAATGTTAAAAAATTATAATAAAAATTAATTACTTATTCAATACATATTTTTATTATTTGTGCATTACTGCCACGTTGAATGTTACATTGGTATATTAATTTATGAATATATTTTTTTTATAATTTTATTAGGGCTTACCTAAGTAGTTCTTAGAATAAGTCCTTAACTGAAGTTCTTGATATAAGCCTTCAGCTGATTACTAAGCAATAAAATGGACACTCCATTATGGATTACCTTTACATTTTAAGCATAGGGATATTCCGACGTTTGAACCACGTGGCCATCTACTTCCCATATTCCTACCCGTGTTGCCATCTTCAATTATACTCTACAATGCCTTATATCTACTTACGCCCAATATTAATAACCTATCTCCAACGTCAATCTTAGATTGTTTCATATATCTATCCAATGTAAAGATTGGATATTGGGCGTTAATAGTATCGTAACCTATACTTCCCAGATTATCTCCAGACCGACCTTGTCCAGCTATCATAACTATAATACTTAATAGTCAGTAATAATGTAATAACCAACGCGGGCGAGTGCGGAACCGTGTTCACAAACAGATCCTCCGCGGGATACAACTCTCCTTAGTATTGTGTGTTTTATGTTTTATTTATTTTATATGGTCGTAAACAGCTCCATTTTGTACGTGGAATGTTTTGATTTTTCTATATTTTATTGCTTTTGACGATATACTGTTTTTGTTCAGTGGTAAGGTTTGGAGGATTTCTTGTTAATGTTGAAGATATCAGGTTTATTTAGAAAACGTATAAAAATTTTAACGTAGCGGGACTCGTAACTGACCAGGCGCTCTGAGCGCCATGCCATGAGTTCTCATCAAGCTACGTCGAAATGTTTATACGCTTGTTACAACTTATTTATGTTGTTAGCATCTCTGTAAGGAGATTTATACAAATTTATGCTACCCAAAGATAATTACTAAGAATTATTGTATGGCAAGAGAGAATGCTATGAAATTACCCTATTATCTTTGGGTAGCGGAAATTTGTAAATTACTACGTTAAAATTTTTATATGTTTTCTAAATAAGTATTTTTCTTTCTTAAGTGTGGAATAACACTTGAAAAATGTTAGAAAAGATATCAGGTTGTTATTTTTTTTTGTTTTAGTGAAAACTAATTAGGATTGCTAATATATTTTAAGGCCAGTTGTTTTACAAGAGCACAGAATGTGTTCGTAACTGCGACAGGTTGTGGATACGTTTCGGTTTGAGGAAATGAAAAGTATTATAATTTCATTTCGTCGTTCTGGTAACAAGACAAAGCGAGGCGTTGAGTTCCGCCATTCTACACGCAATATCTCAAACATTCGAAAGAAAGTGGAATACGCAGTGTCTAAACAGGATAGCTGCCCGTGGGAACGGAGTGTCTGGGCAGGTTTCTTTTTAGGTTCCCTGTGCTTGTTCTGCCTTGTGAATATTTTGTGAAAATGAAAAAAATATGAAAAGAATGTTTAATATAGCAGCGTTCAACTAAACAAGCTTTAGCTTCATAAATTCTAAATCTAGAAAATATAAGCATAGATCATGCCGCCGCGTTGTTTGCTCTTGCACTTAATAAGACTCTCTATAAACATTATAATAAATTTAAAATGAACATAATAAAATAGAATACGACATTTCAGATAGTTCATTATGTAACATTAAATTAAAATTAATTATAATAATAAATATACTTTATTGCACATAAACAAAACAAAAGAACATGCGCTTAAAGCGATCAAGCGAGAAAGTGGGGAACGAAGTGTCTTAACACTAGGTTCCTTCTGCCTTCCTGCTGTGTGCGGGATACAGCGTGAAGCTGATTTATTTCTTTATTTATTTTATTAATTATTTTATCGTATTATTTCTCATTAACATAAGTGATATGAGCGACATTCTTATCATTTAAGAATCTTAGTAATCTTGGTTTTAAATTACTGAGTACCTAGGTATTGTTTGAACGGTTAATTACGTAGACGGGAATCCCCCTTTAAAGTTCAAAACTTCCAAACTAGCGGGAAATACCGTAATTACCCTCCAAAAACTGCTCTTGTGAGCTTACGAGTTGTTTAAAGAAACTTTCTAATTAAAATTTTGCCTCGTCTTCTTATAAGTTAATTACAGTTTTAAACAGTTTAAGTGCTGTAAGGTGAGTACACGGAGAGATTTTTTTATGAACTTTTTACTTTTACTCTATATTTAAAATTTAAACGGACGCTGTGTTATTTTTAGTTCATTTTTACAAGTTAATGAAAAAAAAAATCGGTCTTACAAGACTTTTTTTTTAACGAAACTCTAAAAAGATCAGCATTTTTGAGGCCAGTCGTGGCCGCAGGGGCGCAGTTCAAACCCCACTCGAGGGGGTGAAATTTTTAATTAAATTTATATTTCCATTTCTTCGCTTCGCTCTGGTGTCGAGGTTCAGCGCGCCGTTGAGTTCTGCCACTCAACACGGAATGCCTCCAGAATTCGGCAGAAAGTGGGAAATGGAGTGTCTTAACACTAGGTTCCCTCTGCCTACCCAGCTGTGTGCTGGATACAGCGTGAAGCTGATATTATAAGGTTATTTTTATTGTTTAGAATTGAACATTCTCTTAATTCTGTTTTATATTGTCCCGTTCCCAACTTTCTATTCATTTTTGGAGAAATTACGTGTTGTGTAGCAAAACTCAATGATAAACAAGATAACCCAATTAAAATAAGTATAAACATAATTATTACCTCAATTGGGAATCGAATCCATTACTATTGCGTCTACACAAAGTCGCTATTTCACTGCTGCTGTCACAAAGATTTTTGTTGGATTGGGTTTATTGTAGAAAATATATTTTATTACTTATTGAGTAATATAATTATGTATATATAATATAATATAAGAAATATAAGTTGTAACAAGCGTATAAAAATTTCAACGTAGTTTGCTGAGAACGTCTGGCTCAGTGGTCAGAGCGACTGGTCGGTTTCCAGGAGGCGCGGGTTCCAGTTCCGCTACGTTTAAAATTTTTGTACTCTTTTTCTAAATAAGTATTTTTCTTTTCTAAGTGTGGATTAACATTTTAAAAATGTTAAAAATATATATTTTTCTGTTAATTTTTCCATTTTTTTTTCACCACTAAAGCGACATATTAAATGGATATCAATAAACAAAAGAACGATATATAACAATTGGTAAAAGGACAATACGTAACCGTGTCATAACCTAACATACTATAAGTACATACCTTATCAATTCATTTGAACACGATTGAATTGAAAACCTAAACACAATATGGGTTTTGCGAACGTTTACTAGTTATAAGCAGCTTTGAATTGATAATTTCTGCAAATGGATATTTATAGCATACCTATATTTATGTTTTAACTGTGTTCAGTACAAAGCGGAGTAGGCAGAGGGAGAGAAACATTCTGTTCCCATTAAGACACTTCCGTTCCCCACTTCCCGCGGAATTCTCGAAGCATCGCTTGTCGAAGTGCGGAACTGAACGCCTTGCCTTATTAACAGAGCGAAGAAATGAAAATCTTTCATTTTCCCGAGTGAGAATCCAACTCACTATCGTCGTGTTTACAGTCGCACTTGTGCGCCACTACGGCTTCAAAATATTTGAATGAAATATATTAAATATTATTGTTTCTTGGTAAATAATATGGTATTGAACCCGCTATCACTACAAATACAGTATTTTTAGTGTTCCGTATTTTCTTATAGTCTGTCTGTCTGTCAAGAGCCTTTATCTCAGGAACGCGTGCAGATATTAAGTTGAAATTTAGACCATATACTCAAATCTACGATCCCTTGATTTCCTGAAAAAATCATATTTCAATATTTACTTAAACAAAAAGTTATTACCGTTTATATAGCAAAAAAAACGTATTTTGACTTTATGAAGGGAATCAAAGTTCATTCAAATTCATAGTATTTCCGGTTTACCTAGAATTATGAAATTTGGCACCTACCATCTACAGGTAGTAGTATATGATAGTTTTTATTCTGCATAAAAACTATCATACACTGGATACATCTACAGGTAGTTTCAAAACTATAAATCTGTGATTAAATAATAACAATAATAGCCTTAAAAGGTGGGCAAAATTTGGCATCAATTGTGGTATTAGATAAAAGGGCTCTGGTCGAGCTAAGCTTGAATAAAATTCAAGCTTAAAAAATTATAGACCTCATATTTCTGTATGAAACCCTCGGTGGGCGAACCCTTTCTTTATTGTGCCTCGGCTCTCTACAAATTATATTAAAATAAGAAAATAATATCCAATCCATTCCCGATTATTGTTTCCGTAAAGCGAAAATTACAATGTTATTTTATTATGAAGTATTTATTCTCTTTACATATAAATACGATAAGTCTTTAACAAAGGATTACTTATAGAACGTTTTTCATTCGTAAATGTTCATTTATTTGTTAAAAGCAAATATTTTGTTAATACTAAGATTTGAGGTCAGTCGCAGGGGAACAAAGTGTGACTGTAAAACCGACTGGTTGTGGGTTCCACCCCCACTCGAGGAAATGAAATATTTATATTTCCATTTCTTCGCTCTGGTGCTGAAGCAAAGTGCGGCGTTGATTTCTGTCACTCACCACGGAATGCCTCCAGAATTCGGCACAAAGTGGGGAATGGAGTGCCTTAACACTAGGTTCCCTCTGCCTACTCTGCTGTGTGCGTGAAGTTGATTTAATTTACTAAGGTTTTGTTTCATATTTTTATTTCTTCGCTCTGACGTCAATGAGTGGAACGTAACACGCAATGCCTCTGGAATACAGCGAAAAGCAGAGCTTCTTAACAGTAGGCTGCCTGCCTACTCTGCTACAAGCACATGCAAGTGAAGCTGAAAAAAGTAAAGTCCAAACTAGATCCAAAACTAGATTTGTACAAAAAAGGTGAATTCTACTTATTTAGAAAACGTATAAAAATTAGAACGCAACATAAATAAGTTGTAACAAGCGTATAAAAATTTCGACGTAGCTTGACGAGAACATACGACATAGTGGACAGAACGCCTGGTCGGTTTCCAGAAGGCGCGGGTTCGAATCCCGCTACGTTCAAATTTTTATACGTATTCTAAATAAGTATTTTTCTTTCCTAAGTGTGGCCTTCTACCTACATTTGCTTAGTACACTTTAAAAGTGTACTAAGCAAATGTAGGTAGAAGGCAGTTATTTCAGGTATTCTTACCGGAGAGTTTCAGCGAAATGATAAAATCAATATCGACCTCGCTACATTGGACTAACGCATACGGCAATGCAATATGAATTTCAATCGAGAACCATTTGATGGCCGTTTACCGTTGTTACTGGTAAAGGAATATTTCATTTTATAGGTTATAAATTGTGGAATATTCTTTCGTTAGAAATATTTATGTATGATATGATATAACACATATTTTTGTATGTATGTATGTATGTTTCGCTGAAAAGTTCTTAATTACTTTCCATTTGTATAATTTTCAAATTAACATCCCTAATATCCCTATAAAATCATCATTATCTATAAAAAAAACATAGAGCCTATAAAAGGCACTCTGGACAAGCTTACTGGTTACTTCATAAGTAAAAAAAGAAGATTCAGCTTTTCCCGCAAAGCAGGTTAGGCAGACGGAACCTAGACCTAAACTCTTATGCTGTGTGATCCCGGCCTAAAATAGGATCATCCTGGTACTGGTGGTGTCGTAAGAGGCGACTAAAGTACGTGTGGTAGAGTCACGTCGTCAGCAATGGCAACACGCATGGGCAGACTCGACCGGATTATTACCACCCCCGGCATTTAAAACCGGCGTTAAGTAGTGGCTTTATGCTACTGCGTTTCGCATCAGGTAATGCCTGGCTCCGGCGCCCAACCCACATTGAAGGCCGGCATCGCACCTGTAGCTACTCTGGTGTTGCACGGAGCCGTGGGCGGCGGTAGTCACTTACCCTCAGGTGACCCGAACGCTCGTTTGCCATGTCCGTATCCATAAAAAAAAAAGATTATACTGATGAAAGAAATTATAATTGTACTGCTCAATGAGGATAAAATACAAGTAACACCACATACAACAACTAGTATAGATATGAAATAATTAAAAAATTATAGCAGTTGAAACGCAAACGGAATGCAATATGGATTTTTTGCCGCATCTCTTTTGAAATGCATGGATTGAGGATTTATTCCTTGTGTCAAATGTACGTAGTTTAGCTATCGATATACAAGTAACTATATTATAGCAAATATCGCTTAGCGTCATTTTTTTCAGGAGATTTGGTTGGTTTGACTACTGCAGTGGTGACAACAGGTTCGTTTTCTAATGGAAATGAAGTTACTAATTACATAGCTAACAGTTAGCACGTGAAATGCTGCAGTTGTTGCTATTAGTAATGTCCAACCAAATATTTGAATTGTTTAGCTTTCACGCTGTATGCCTCTGCCTGCCCTGTTATGTGCGGGATATAGCAGGATAGGCTGAGGGAGCCTTGGAACCTAGTGCTAAGATACTACGTTCTCATAAGTACACTTCCGTTCTCAAATTTAAATTAATTTGAATCATTTATATATTTTTATATCGACTATTTAATAGTGAGTTTATGAACAAAATATTACAGTACTTGTCAATAAAATAATGTATATAGTTTATTTACATGGATTTAAAAACCAAAGCCTTACTTATTACTGTTGGCCCTAATTCTCTCTACAGCGTCACCGGGTTTTGAGAGGCCGAGCTAGTCAGCTTTGACCCTGCCTTGGTTAAAGTGGAATTACATGAAGATTTACTGACCTTTACCGACAGGCTGACTTAACAGATACTACGTGGCGTAGAAGGCTGAAAGTATGTAAGGAGAGTCGAAAAGCACTGAGAGATAATTTCACGAAATTTGTACGTGAACGGGGACAAACTGGATTTTATGTATATATATGACTACAAATTCAAATATGGATTTTAGTACGAATTTACATTGAATATATGTACATATAAGGTATAGTAAATTTGAGTGTATTTGAGTTGAAACTTCAAACTTTTGACTATATAATTCCTTAACGATGTTTTTCTTTGTTCTAGACAATGATATAATATGTAAATACTGTGACTTGGAAATGTGTTAGCAAATCTCGCTACCGAATTTTATTCTGTTGTGTAAGCAAACTTGATGGTAATATAAAAATAAATCATAATAAAACAGGTTCACGCTGTATCCCGCATACAGCAGGGTAGGCAGAGGGAGAACCTAGTGTTAAGACACTCCGTTCTGCACTTTCTGCCGAATTCTGGAGGCATTGCGTGTTAAGTGGCAGAACTCAACGCCGCGCGTTGCTTCGACACCAGAGCGAAGAAATGGAAATATAAATTTAAGTAAATATTTCATCTTCTAGAGTGGGGATCGAATCCATAACCAGTCGGTTTTACAGTTACACTTTGCGCCGCTGCGCCACGACTGGCCTCAAGTTATTTAAAGAAATCAGTAATTATACATTTAATTATTGGAAACTATCCGAGTTTTACATTTTATACTCTAGGAGAGCACTAGTAGGTAGTACTTAAAATACTAGTTTTTATTTTCAATTTTCAGTGTTAAGACATTCCTTTTACATCGAGACATTCCCGTTTTCCATTTTCCGCCGAATACTGGAGACATTGCGCGTTATTTAGCGAAACTCTACGCCACTTTTTGCCCCAAATTTATTGAATGTTTCATTCCTCCTAGTAGGAATCAAATTCACAATCAATTACGATTACAGCCGCACGCTGCACCTCAGTACAAGTTTCAAGTAATATTACTATTATTTACTATTACTATTACCTTCACGCTGTATCCCGCACATAGCAGGGTAGGTAGAGGGAACCTAGTGTTAAGACACTCCGTTCCGCACTTTCTGCCGAATTCTGGAGGCATTGCGTGTTAAGTGGCAGAACTCAACGCCGCGCTTTGCTTCGACACCAGAGCGAAGAAATGGAAATATAAATTTCAGTAAATATTTCATCTCCTAGAGTGGGGATCGAACCCACAACCAGTTTTACAGTCACATTTTGTGTCGCTGCGCCACGACTGGCCTCAAGTTATTTAAAGAAATCAGTAATTATACATTTAATTATTGGAAACTATCCGAGTGTTACATTTTTATACGCTAGGAGAGCACTAGTAGTGTTAAAATACTAGTTTTTATTATCAATTTTCATTGTTAAGACATTCCGTTTCCATCGAGACATTTCCGTTTACCATTTTCCGCCGAATCCTGGAGACATTGCGCGTTAAGTAGCAAAACTCTACGCCACGCTTTGCCCAAAATTTATTAAATATTTCATTCTTCTTAATGGGAATCGAATCCACAATCAATTACGATTACAGCCGCTTGCTGTACCTCAGTACAAGTTACAAGTACTAAAAATTCTATACAAAGAATTAAACATAGAAGGATTTGACAAGCGTCTGTTTGTCTGTGTGAAAATGTCTCTGACGTACTTAGACTCTTTATCTACTTTAGTTTTTAGTGTTTTATCTTTTACAGCCACTCAGCGGATTTTTCTTATCTGTCACTATTTAAAACTGGAGTTTAAGGACCGCATTAGGTGAACGTTCTGTTTTATTTACTTTGTAAAACATTCTTTAATTTAATATTACTATAGGTACTTTAAGCTGGTTTTATGCGTTCACTTCTATATGGCAGTTTTGATTTATCGAATAGAATTACGTAATAAATGTTAAAATTATGTTGCTAAAATAAAACTGGTCAAGTGCAAGTCGGATTTCTTGTTAAAGGACGCCTTTATCAATTTTATTATTGAAAGTTAACGAGAATATGACTAGCTGACGCACGGACAAACAGACAGACCAGACGAATGATTCCTTTATTTTTTCATACTAACATACGAACCTACGTAATAAAAAGCAAGCCAATTTTTTATTGCTTCACGGCAGAGGGAACTAGTGTCAAGACATTCCGGTACCCCCTTTAAATATTAAATATTTTATTCCCCGAATGGTAATCGAACCCACAACCACCCCGTTTACAGTCACACGCTAGTGCCGCCGTGCTACGTCGCGTCTGCCCCAAATATTATTTTCTATTTTAGTAATGTATCCGGCGTCGCGGAAATAATCATTTTATTTGTTCAGTGAATATTATTCCAAATTTGTACACACAATATTTTATATAGATAATTTTTACAGCATTTATATTTAATAACCCTTGTTTAATAAGAGGCTGTCGTAGCACAGGGGTATAAGGGTGTGACTGTAACGCCACAGTTGTGGGTTCGATCCCCACTCGAATCATTATTTATTATTATTTTCATTTCTTCGCTCTGGCAAGAAGGTAAAAGACCGGCATTGACTTCCGCCACTCAACACGAAGAATTCAGTGGAAAATGAGGAACGGTGTGTTTTAACACTAGGTTCCATCTGCCTACTCTGCTGTATGCGGGATACAGCGGGAAGTTGTTTAATAAAATAGCATAGTAGCGTATAGCGTAAACACTAATTTGGTGGGAGGGGCAGAAAACCTAGAGATTTACTGTCACATTGTACTGATTTTTTGTCTCCATATGTCTATATACCTATGTATCCCTGAAGAATATAAAATAATTAATAAATTTACTGTTATCGATTATTAAAATATATTTATATTATTAAATACCGCATACATGATAATATAATTATACGGCCTGCTTTTAACATAGAAACTGGCTATTTGCGACTGATTCTTTCCCTTTGAGAAACAATTTGAATGTAAATCGGTTTTTGGTTTTTGTACGATCGACGACATTATATTCAGTGAAATTCGTTACTAATTTTGTATAAACATTGAAAATTTACCTAAAAACATAATGACTACAGCGGTTGCAATATCACATTATTATGGGTGATTTAAAAAATATTATGAAAAATGCCATTGTGGCGCAGTGGGTGGAGCAGTGTTTGACTGCAAAGGCAATGGTGGATGCACTTTAGGGAATGCAATATTTTCGTTTTCGCTCTGGTAACAGGACAAAGTGTGGTATTGAGTTTCATGAAAGTATAAAACGATGTCTTAACAAAACTATATGCGGAATACAGGAGGAAGCAATTTATTTTCAACAAAAAAAGGCAGAGGGAACCTACACTCCGTTCGCCACTTTCCGCCAAGTTCTGGAGGCATTGCGTGTTGAGTGGCGGAAGTCAACGCCGCGCTTTGCCTCGACACCAGAGCGAAGAAATGAAAATATAAATGTAAATAAATATTTCACTTCTTCGAATGGGGATCGAAGCCACAACCAGTCGATTTTAAAGTCACACTTGGTGCCCTGTTGTTGTGTTGTTGGCCTGTGAAAAAAATATATACATATATGAAAGCAAAATAATTATTATATTTCTTTAATATATTTTGTCTTAGTACTTAAGTAACGCTTAATGCTGTTATTAATTAAGACATAAGAGGGTGCGCTCGCCAAGGACGGACTTTGTAAAGTGAAATCGGTTCAAGGACAAGAGTATTCGTGAAGTCAGAAGGACGCTGCGTACGTTTATTATTTTGCATTAAATATTCTAAGGAAAAGACATATCAAAAACCTGATGCTATATACAAAGTAGCACCTATTTAAATTTTATCTCAATATATAATAAGACAGTGAAAACATTAAGTAATTTTGTAATGGATAGAGGGACACTTAAAAAGAATAATAGAAAGCAAAAATATTCTGTCTGAATTTCTTGTCTGTCTGTGTCTGTCTGTCGATATGTATGGTCACATTTTTCTCTGAAAGTACTGAACCGATTTACTTAAAAGTTTCACCAATCGCTTTGTTTTAACTCAACTACAATTAAACTGTCTACAATTAACAATTAATGTTTGTTTCATCAAAATCGGTTCATTAAATAAAAAAAGTTATCGTCACTTGAATAAACTCAAGGCATTAGTTTGCCTGCGAATGTTATATAGCAATCGCGCTAATAAGATTCCTGGCTAAAGAATGACATTCGAAACGTCTTGGTTATATGACTGTTGATAAAAATATATATATTGAAGCACTATTATACAATATTTTATGCAATAAAGTAAACAAAATTGAATTGTTAGTGGAGATTACCTTCATAAATCATAACAGTTAAGATTAAGTCGTAATTAATTCAACACAGAGATAAAGTTAACTGTTTCTTCGCTACTATGCGAAAAAGATGTGGCTCTTTAATACAAAGACTGCGGGGTAGCTCCAACAGCATCCTAAATATGATTTCTAATAGATTAGATTGTGTATATGTAAACCATTGTTGCTCCATTTCGAGTGGGATGGAGAAGCAACTTAAATACTAACATAGACTTTTAAGCTTTTTCTGTTACTAACAAAATGAGTCATAATTTTATATTACTTGATATAAATAAATAAAAATAATAATAAAAAGAACGATTTGATCTTCAAAGAAATATCAGGTAAATATATAGATTTTGTTGGTCCGTTCGATCTTTTGAAATAAATCTATATAAAAATGCCTAAAAACATACTTTCTACGTGTACACTGTAATAACTACATATTTACCAATTGTACATTTAAGTAATAATATACGTAACTAATTTAAAAACTGTACAGGAGTTAATATGCAATCATTACAGTTATTTTACAAAGAATATTACCCAAATCAATAATTTAACATTTAAGGCTGTTTCTGAAGCAGTATATTAAATGATTAAGTGACATCAGCACATTTAACAGAGCTTTAAAAAACATAACATAGGTAAAAAGAACGTAATGTTACAAAAATATATACATTTAATAAATAATTAGCTTTATGTATATTTTATGAATATCAAATATCAACATTGGTCGTATATATTTTAGTTCGAAATAATCAAAAATTCTTATAGAAATTAAAAAATCGTATTAGAAGTCATTATAGCTGTCAATCAATTCTGCTTATTAAATCAATAATAATGTATTTTAAGCGGGCGAAGCCGTGGGCGGGCTTGCCGTATAGTATAAAGAAACGTCAAGTACTGTATTGAAATCCGTAATTTTTAATAAGAAAAAAAACAAAGAGATAGTTTCTGTTATATCTTTTGGGTCCTTTAAATGAAATACAAAAAAAATCTTAGGAAATAAAGTTCAAATAAACATCAAGTGCCGGCAATGATTGCAGATGGCAGGATTCGGCGGAAGTGGAGAATCAAAGTGTCTTAATAGTAACGAACTCAGATACCCTCTGTCTATCCTGCTGTGTACAGGATACAGCTTAAAGCTTTTTTTTAAATAAAACAAAAAAATATATATTTCCTAGTACTATTTTATTTTGAGTATTTTATTTAAGTATAAAAATACTTAAATAAAATAGTACTAGTAGTAATACTTAAAAAAGTATTTTGCAATGCAATATTTTAGGATTATCCATACATACGTACGTACGTAACGTGTAAACAACATATGCACATACAGACGGAAAAAAATAACAAGAAAACGGCTTATAGAAAATAATTGCAACTTGCAGTCAACATTCTCTTATTAGAGTCCTTTTAGAGATAATTAACAGAAGAATAGAATACAAAGTTATTATGCTACTAAGTCTTAAGCATAAAAAAATATTTTTATTTTGATATAGGGGAATTGTGCTTAAGATGGCATACGAAGATAAGATGACACACTGCCAATATTGATTTAAATATTTGCGCTAAGTGCGATCTTATGACATTTTAGACAGTGTCTTTAGATATCGCTAGTATTCAAATTCATTATGACGGACGGTAAACGCAGATTGGCAAGTAGTTCATGTTTTCGTAATTTTGAATAGCAGAAAATTTTTCTTTCGCTTTTGCTTGGTGGTGAAAATACACGTAAGGTAAGGATTTTCTACTTGAAGTAATTTTTAATGTAAAATAGGCTTATTATATGACACAACTAACGCTAAAAGCGCATTCTTACCTAAAACTTTTGTCACAACTGTTACAATTAAGTTCACGTATCTATTGGGTAAGATGACATACAAAACGTGAGTATAAGATGGCATAGTATGTCATCTTACACTTATAAATAGGATCGACTAAGAAGCCAGAAGAGAAGAGCGTACTTAAGCGTATTTCTCCATTGCTAAAGTCTACTTCTACAGGAAAGTCACGTGTGAACAAAAAAGTCAGTGGATCGCAGGTTATGACGTCTATGTCATCTTACCCTATAGGTATGTCGTCTTACACCGGTCGATCTAAGTGCGATTTATGTTTGTTTTTTAATTTTATGTTGCTTTGATTGTTCTGAAACTACAATACTTTCGTTGATTATGATATATATGATAATATACGCAATGTCCTGATCTCACATGACTTCATTTATTTCAAATATTTGTCTTGAAAGAAAAAGTATGTCATCTTGAGCACAATTCCCCTACATGTTTATGTATATTTAAATTCTATATTTTGTTTAGAGACCCGTCATAGCGCAAGGGCACAAGGGACAAGTTGTAAATTCGATTCTCACTCGAGAAAATGATATATTTAATATTTCATTTTCTTCACTTTCGCTGACAATGTAGGATAGGTATCCTATTATATTATACTCGATGCCCTCTTGAGGAAATGAAATATTTAATATATTAATTTCTTCATTCTGATGTCGAGGCAAATGGCGATGTTGTGTTCCTCCTTTCAACTTGCAATGTCTCGAAAATTTCAGGTGAAAGTGGAGAACGAAATGTCTTAACACTAGGTTCCCTCTGCCTACCTACCTCTGGATAGTGTAAAATTGATTCATATTACATTATGCAAGGCATAGCTTAGTAATATTAATATAGTATATTATAATTTAATTAAAATCTTAATTAACTTCTTTAAATTTCCTTGTGATAAGCAGACTTCTAAAGTTTTGATGGATTGCTGATTTCCGACTTTGATTTCTATATTTTCATGTAAAAGCGGTTTGTGGGAGGGCTTTTTATCCATTTTAAAATAAAATAAAATAAATCAGCTTCACGCTGTATTCCGCTCACAGCAGGGTAGGCAGAGGGAACCTAATATTAAGACACTCCGTTCCCCACATTCTGCCGAATTCTGGAGGCATTGCGTGTTGAGTGGCAGAATTCAACGCCGCGTTTAGCCTCGACACCAGAGCGAAGAAATGGAATTATAAATTTTAGTAAATATTTCATCTCCTCGAGTGGGGGTCGAACTCACAACCAGTCGGTTTTACAGTCACACTTCGTGCCGCTGCGCCACGATTGACCTTTATCCTTTTTAATACTGTTTAAGAGTGTACAAATAACGTAGCAAGGAAATGACATCATTTGCATACCGTTTTATTGAATAACGTCGTCGAATAAAACAAAACATCGTTTCAACTGCACATAGAGACACTATATAAACTAAACTGGCTTCACGCTTTATCCCTAGCGTTACGTACGTACGTATGTATACTAGTCAGAGACAACGGAGCGCCAAACGCTACGGTCTCTGCATACCTCTTTCGCCTCGTCCACTGTCATCAACCTCTTCATACATGCCCTCGGGGGGTCCTTATGCTTTTTACGTGACTTCTTCCAGTATCTTTGATACTGTGTTTTCGAAGGTCAACCGAGGTCTCCCCCTACCTCTCTTACCGCTCACTTTTTCATCATAAATCTTTTTTACCATTCTTTCATCACTAATTCTTCATTCTAACCGTGACATCCTCGCCAGTACCTGCCATTCTGTGATATAAAGTACTAATAAATTCACATCTGTTCTTACTAAAAGTACTTTGTTCTATCCAACCTTTATACCAACGGGACCACGTGGTGTAACTTTAAAAGGGAATGGATTATTACCAGCTTAAGTACGTTTACTTAACGACGCCACCACAGACACGGCAAATAACGAAAGTCGCTTCGTGAGCACTTCTCCAACGTTGTACAAGTTTTAAAATTTATTTTTGAATTAGATCTTTGTCGTAAATTCCTTGCATTCTTTATATATAGTTTTCCTAGATTTTTATTATAAAACTTGTTTTTTTTTTTAAAAGGTAACATTACGTCACCTACATAGTATCTATGTGACTAATACTTTTTTATTTTTTTAATTTGGAATATTAAATATTTCGTGATGCACCAAAAAGTTATTAATAGAAATTATTTTTTGCTTAGTATAAAATGTGACTGAAAAATCGACCGGTTGTGGGTTCGATCCCAACTCGAACAAATGTGTTATTTTTTTACATTTATATTTTCATTTCTTCGCTCTGGTGTCGAGGCAAAGCGCAGCGTTGAGTTCCGCCACTCAACACGCAGTGCCTCCCGAACTCGGCGGAAAGTGGGGAACGATGTGTCTTAACACTAGGTTCCCTCTGCCTACACTGCTTTGTGAGGAACACAGCGTGAAGCTGATTTTAATTTTTAATTAATAATTTCCTCAAAAAGTGTCGAACCTACGACCATTGCGCTTACAATCAGCCGCTATCCCATTTCGCTTGGATAGTATATAGTTATTGAAGCGATAATGAAAATTTATTTTACACAGTGTAAAATTCAAGTACATATATACATATACATATATATATATATATATATATATATATATATATATATATATATATATAAGTTGCATTAGTTCGGCAGAAAGTGGGGAACGGAGTGTCTTAACACTAGGTTCCCTCTGCCTACCCTGCTGTGTGCAGGATATAGCGTGAAGCTAATTTAATTTTAATTTTAAGTTGCATTACACCTTTATACTTTCTAAGTTTACAGACGTCGAACTACTACTTATATATTTAGCACTTTTGTTTGTGGTGAACCGAAAAGCATCTTACCTTGTTTATTTTTCAGTAAAGGTGATTTAAAAAGACTTTGCGAAGTAATTTTCGTATAATTACAAAAGTTCGGAGGCACCCAGCAACTGACCGTAAGGGGACGCTTCATGAAACTGCTTAATGTACCGAAAACTGCTTTTATGTTTCTTACAAAATTCTATACATTTTATGAATATAAGTGCTTAAATTCTTATGGTACACGAATCGGAATCGAATTGGATTATTTTTTTTACAGAAACGTTTTTTCTAAGAGCCTATATTTAGAATGTAATAGATTTGTCACGGTCACGGTATCGTAAGGTATCGTATTTAAAATTGTACCTTTTATTTATAAGTAGTTTTATTTAAAGCCAGTCTTGGCGCAGGGGCACAAAGTGTGCCTGTAAATCGACTGGTTGTGGGTTCAATCTCCACTCGAGGAGATGAAATATTTATTTACATTTATGTTTTCATTTCTTTGCTCTGGTGTCAAGGGGAAAGCGCGGCGTTGAGTTCCGCCACTCAACACGCAATGCCTCCAGAAATTGGCAGAAAGTGGGAAACGGAGTGTCTTAACATTAGGTTCCCTCTGCCTACCCTGCTGTGTGCGGGAACAGCGTGAAGCTGAAATTTATAGGTAAATATGTAATCATTAATAATTTTAAGATTCCGACACAGTAAGCAAGCACCTAGAAAAGAGCTGATAATCTATAAACCGCTGAACATATTTTTTGGAATCATAGCTAAGAACATTCTCAATTAAAAAGCCTTTCAAATAAGTTTGGAGCTACGTTGCGCTAGACAGATATACAGATACATACATTGGTATGTATGGTTTACCCATACATCTATACACATATACTGTTTCCTTCGGGCGTAAAAAATATCAAGGTAGGAAATAGGTTCAAGATTTCTTATGTTGCCTATATATGGTATACTTCAATATATGTACAAGGTGATGAAATCAAATGTCAGCAAGTGTATCAAATGTTTCAGTTAGTTTATACATCTAAACATTTATACCAGCGTTATGCTGTATCCATATAGCAGAGTAGGCAAAGGGAACCTAGTGTTAAGACATTCCGTTCCCCACTTTCGGCCGAATTTTCGAGGTTTTGCGTGTTGAGTGGTGGAATCCAACGCCGCATTTATATTTATGCTATTAATTAAAACCTTTAAAAAGTAATATTAGCTTTACGCTGTATCTTGCACACAGCATGATAAGCAGATGACCTAGTGTTAAGATACTCTGTTCACTAATTATCGCCAAATTTTGGAGTAATTGCGTGTAGAGTGGCGGAGCTCAACGCCGCACTTTGCCTCGACACTACAGCGAAGAAATGAAAATACAAATTTAAATAAATATTTCATTTCCTCGGGTGATGATAGAACCCATAACCGCGTTTACATACACTTGCGCCCTTGCGCCATGACTGGCCTTTATCAATTCAAACCTTTATTAAGGAAAATTTACACTAATGTTTTAAGAGTGTAATAAAAATATTTCAATATATTATTTCACAGCGTTACCAACATAATATTATTAAAAAGTTGGTAAAAGGCAACACGTTATTCTGCCCTTGGAGCCAAATAAAGCTGAAAGCCATTGCATTATTAAACACCTCTCCACACGTAAATTTGTTTCTACTTACACGTTGTATTGCGAGTACATTTAATAATTACTTTTGTTTTATATTTTTTTCATATATTTACTATTTCATTTTGGAAATTGTGAACTTTTGATATATATTTTTTATTTTAATTGAACCATTTAACATACAGAGGCCAGTCGTGGCGCAAGGGCACAAAGTGTGACTGTAATACCGACTGGTTGTGGGTTCGTTCCCCACTTGAGTAGATGAAATATTTACTTAAATTTATGTTTCTTCTTACTCTAGGTTCCCTCTGCCTACCCTACTGTATGCGGGATACAGCGTGGAACTGAATAACCATTTAAGGTCTTAAGTTCAAATTCAAAATATACTTTTCTCGAATAGACTTTTACAAGTTCTTTCCACAAACTGAGAAAAATTAAATACAATAATTTTTCCGATTAGAAGTCGGAGTTCGAACGCACAATCAAAACGTAGGTATATGTATTTTATGTATAATTGTATTTTTACTTAAACTATGTTAAGATCAAACTGATCTTCGTTTTCTGTCATATTAGTAAATAAATCAGCTTCACGCTGTATCCCGCACACAGCAGGGTGGGCAGAGGGAACCTAGTGTTAAGACACTCCGTTCCCCACTTTCTGCCGAATTCTGGAGGCATTGCGTGTTGAGTGGCAGAACTCATCGCCGAGCTTTGCCTTTGCAGTTGGTTTTACAATCACACTTTGTGCCCCTGAGCCACGACTGGCCTCATGGTAAATTCTTATTCAATTAAAATTCACATCAAATTCACATTGGGGAAAGAATTATTTTCCTTTCTTCGATCTGATATCATGATAAATATCGCTGTGTTGAGCTCTGCCACTCGACACGCACTCGTCACTAAATTTGGGTGGAAACTGAAGAACAGAGTGTTTTGACACTAGGTTCTATCTATCCTGATGTATGTGGGAAATCTTCTTCTAGAATTCTATTAAAATTATAGATGTCCACAATAATAGATTTTCTCAAATTCTATTTCTCTCCTATGTACAGACAGCGATCAGTATTTTTTTTCATATGTATAGATAGATATAGATTACATTTTGTAAATTACATCTCATATTTTGTTGTATTCAATATTAATGTATCTACATGAAAATATCAATTAGCATAATGAAATATTTATATTAAAATGTAATATTGTCGAATGTTATAGTTAATTAACTATTCCGTTTTGACTGAAATTATGCAAAATAATTGAATTTGTTGAAACGATTGGTTCACCTAAAGGTCAACTAGGGTTAAAATTAATTATTCCATATATTTCTAGATCAAAATTTGTGTGATAAATATATTGCTAATATTTATATTTGTACATATTTTTTTTATATTTCGGGAACGTGTGTGTGTCTATGTTGAATAGTTTTAATCAGCTTCACGCTGTATCCCGCACACAGAAGGGTAGACAGAGGGAACTTAGTGTTAAGACACTCCGTTCCCCACTTTCTGCCGAATTCTGGAGGCATTGCGTATTGAGTGGCAGAACTCAACGCCGCGCCTAGCCTTGACATCAGAGCAAAGAAATGGAAATATATATTTAAGTAAATATTTCATCTCCTCGAGTGGGGATCGAACCCACAACCAGTTGATTTTACAGTCACACTTCGTGTCGCTGCGCCACGACTGGCCTCTAATATATATAATCGAATAGTCTTACTATATATTGAAAATTAATTTTCTAATTTCATTTTTGTATCATGAAATTTGCTTAATAATAATCTACCGTTTTCAACTGGAAAGGTTTACCACATCATGTCCCTATGTTCCCTTTAACTACTTTGCCTTACACGTGTGGGTAGGCAATGCGGATGGAGTGACGGAATTCAACGCCGTGCTTTGCGTCCACCCCAGACGAAGCAAATGAAAATATTAAATATTTCATTTCCTCTAGTGGAAATCGAACCCACAACCTATCGCGTTTACAGGCACACGGTTGTGCAGTAGGACGACTGACCTCGCTCACTCAAAGACTAAATTAATAGGAGTGTGGCAACTTAGTAATATTTCTAGGTTCACTTTACCTACTCTTCTCAGCAAGACCGGCTTTTGAGCTAGTAGTGGTTTTATGGTCATTCCACAAATGTTTGATATAAATATTTTTTTTGAATTCGAAATTAATTTCATAATATATATATCTATGTATAGAAACATATGAAATGTACTTTTAAAGTAAAAAATATAACGCTTGTTTTTCAGAAGTCATGTGGTAAATTTTTGAGAGCCATTTACGCCACAAGCCGACACGTCCTATTAGCTTGCCATCTCTTTGAATAATAGATTTATACATTCGGCTATATTTTCTCGTGCTATAAGGGGAAAGTTGACAATGTACGTAATTTTTTATGTATTTCTTCGCTTTTCTTTTATTGAAATTTGTGTCGTTATATGCAAAATTAAAAGCAAATCGCTATGAAGTCACAGTTGTTTGGTGGAATATTTTTGTTAAACATTTTATTTGAAAAGAAGTTTTTTGTAAATGCTCTTTTATTTTATTGTATATCCATTGGTATAATGAATGAAAAATATGCTTCACACATACCGTCAGGAGATATTTTTTATATTTTTTTGAACATCTGATAATAGTTTACTATATTTTAGCCGCATCATATTTTTCTGAAACTCTTTATATATGTATATTTTAATATCTTGGTGTTAAATAAAACTCATGCATCACAGTTCAAAAATCTTTATTTACAATGTATATACAAACATTATGGTAAATAAATCCTACATCCAAAACGTGGTACACTTGACAAGTTAATACAATATCAATTATCTATCTATGTATGTATGTGTATTGGCTACAATTTTTTAGTTCATGTTAAATTTAATATCGAAAAAATATTTCTTTATTTATTTTATTGTTATTTACACAATCTAAAAGTGACAGTTCATTTTTTTACTATATTATTTTAAAACGACATTCATACAGATACATCTAAATAAGTTAAATAAAACTTTTAGAATTATCAGTAGCTTACACGAATATTTCAAAATTAAGCCATTCACTTAAAGCCTCAGTACGGAGACTGTGTGGTTAAATAGAGACTATATTGATAATGGTGCAACTTTATACATTTTATAGGTTAAAATTTGGCTCCAAAACATCGGTGACTTACATCTAAAAAAAACTTATATAGAAATGCTATTTAAGTGAATATCTACTACATTTAGTAAGCGTAATTACCGTTCAGGCTTTGCCGATATACTCGACTGACTTTTAATATATATTATAATAGTATCTAAGTAAATATAATTATATTTAGTGACTAATTTTATGACTTTATAATAATTAATCAGTATTTTTGGTACAACATTGATCTCCCCTTTAAAATAGAACTACAGAATAATGGAGAATTGACTCGAATCGATTTATATGAAATTATATGAATTTTAGTTCAGATATAGTTTAAAGTTATAAAAAATCTATTTTATAGTTATTTATTGATTAAATATTAATATTATTACAATTAGTAAACTATGACTGCCGTCGTCTATCTATGCAGCAAACAGCTCTTTTTAAATTCTCAGTAAAGCCACACTTTTGATTTTGGACTTCAACCTTACAAGATCTCGAAACCGTATCATTTGACATTCCAGTCTTTTCTCCCTTGCTTCCTTCAATTTCTTCATCGGATCACGTATCAGAACCTGGGTACTTTACTATCAAATCTAATTCTTCATCATTTGGCTTAGCATTTCGTACTTCTGTTTGTCCGTCAAATTTCTTTGGTCTGTCAGCCATTTTATTCTCTATATTTACAAGGACATCAGCCACGCACTTGTGATCATCGGGTGATTTAGCTTCAGTTTCATCACCGAACGCTGTTGTCTCATTTTTGTTAACTCCGTTATTATTTTGTTTATCTTTCTCAGTTTCAGCTTTAATTTCTTCTTCGTCCTCGCTGTTTTCCTTTCCTTCAAGAATCATTTTGTGTGTCGCTTCTTCTATAACGCTATCTGTTGGTGCTTCATTTATGCAAGAATGCGTTAGTGTGAAAGGGAGCTTAACAGATACTTCACCGCCCATAGCACTTAAGGTAAGTTTGACTTTTACATAATAAGAAACGTATATGGCAAAAACGTTACGATCTTCGGGAGAATTAGAGTTACATAGCACTGTTGATGCAAGACTCGCTCCTGATTTTGAGTAGGAGTCCTCAAGTGCTATCCAATTTTTTGTTACACCTGCGAAATATATTTAATTTTTAACCTTTGTTGATGTACAGAAAACTTAAATATGGATAACATTATAATATCAAGATTTGTAATTAAAATATTGTTATTAGACGTCAACTTGAAACTTTATATAAGCTAGAATAAAAAAAATGAACTAAATATCCATATAATACGCAAAAAGGGAATAAAATTTAGTTAAAGAAGGTATTCAAATGAAGACAACGCAATGAAATATATTAAGCATGTACCTTTGTGAGGGGTGAGGGTGTATGTGTCTGTGTGGACCTCCCCCGGCAGTACGGTGCCGGTGCCTCGAACGAGGGCGACGACGTTCTTAAACTTGCCGTTTGAGAACATGCACACGTCGACATGTTGGATGACGAATGTCTGGAAAGAAATATTTGTGTTAACATAATATAATGGACTTATAAATTAGAAACAAAATTGAAGCCGCTAGACTACAGTACATGAGGTTCTCAAGTTCCCTCAGCTCTAAACGCAGACTTTGTTTTTTTCTAGCCCGCTGTATCCCGCATATACCATGGGTAGACAGAGGGAGGGAATGTTAACACACTGCGTTTCAATTTTTCGTTCAATTTTTGAGGCAAACGCGACTGGTTGTAGGTTTGATCCCCACTCGAGGAAATGAAATCTATATATATAAAAGGACTTGTGCTGACTGACTGAGGTAAGACGCACGCAGAGCCGTAACCGCTGATGGCAGAAACGTGAAATTTGGGCAGATGTTTATTTTCATATTCTGGACATCCATTAAGAAGGGAATTTGAAAAATTTTAACCCTAAAGGGATGAAATAGGGGTTGAAAGTTTGTATGGATTTTTTTTTTAATCTGTACCGATTTTTATAAAATTTGAAATTCAGACTCTTAAAAATATTTCATTGAACACGTGTTTCATGGTTTTTAAGAATTCACCCCCTAAGGGTTCAAATAAGGGGTTGAAAGTTTATATGGAAAAATCTTTAAATTGCCACCGATTTTTATAAAAATTTAAATTCAGACTGTTAAAAATATTTTATTCAACACGTGTTTCGTGTTTTTTTAGAATTCACTCCTAATAAGCGGGCGAAGCCGCGCGCGCCCTCTAGTATTTATATAAATTTATATCTCCATTTTTCGCTCTGGTGTCGAGGCAAAACGCGGCGTTGAGTTCCGCCACACAGCACGCAATGCCTCCAGAATTCGGCGAAAAGTGGGGAACGGATTGTCTTAACACTAGGTTCTCTCTGCCTATCCTACTGTGTGCGGGATACAGCGTGAAGTTAATATTGTTTTTAGAATAATGGCAGTTTACAAAAAAAAATATGTCTCAGTGACTATAGCATCACAAATATCGGTACTGTGAATAAAATACAATATGAATAACAAGTAATAGAAGAGGATTTTCTGACATTATTTATATATAAAATTACAGTATACATGTAACATACTAGCGGCCCACTCGGCTTCGACCGCATATCACCTATGTTTTTTTTTATTATAGTGCATTTGCCAACAGATTGATTATATTATAATACATATTATATTCAATCATTTTTCATAATTCTGAGAAAGTACAAGCACAATGTGGCTGCGTCGCGTCATCGGCAGCAAGGGCGCCCCCTGCGAGAGTTACTATATTACTATAAACACCAAAGAATCTTACTGCGAGAACAAAATGTCTTACTGCGACTTATTTATAGAAGATAGATATACGGTATCGCGGACTTTATTTTAAAGCTAATAAAACTGAATATTTTTGTAGTACAATGTACTTACATATATGTAACTATTTCGCGGTTAAAGTAATACGATGGCGTTCCTAGTTCTGATTATTTTGTTGTTTAAGGCTTACTAAGAATTAAACTGTAACGTTATACAAACAAACTCTTCCGCTTTATTATATTAGTATAGATTATGTACATTAGAAGAGATTAATCAACACTAAAGGTAACTTAATTTCGTTTATACCCACAGGGAATACGTTATTTCGTATAAATTCAGACATTCCCTTGAGCTCCTTCTGGATTATTACAATATTTCCTTTTACAGAATCTATTTTTAAATATTATTCCTATTTTGGAACATATGTGTTCAGCATACAGATTTTAAGGCTAATTTCTAGCTATATTGCTATGGTAGGCAAAAAGTAACTAATATTAGGATACTGCGCTCTTCGCTTTCAGACGGAATTTAAAACATTGTGTGTTGATTTATCACAGGAGGAATATGGATACGATTCGTTCCTTCGATCGGGGATCGAACTCATTACCATGATGTATAGACAGACGGCACCGTCCCACTGTGCTATAATGGGCTGATAATATTTATAAATAATTAACTTAGCAAGTGTCTAAATGAGTTGATTGTGTGCAATGGTAAGGAATTAATTTTACTTTGGAAAATTTAAAATTTTATTCGGAAATTTTACTTTTATTGTCTTTAGATCTGTCATGAATTTATAGCATTATATTACGACAATCAGCAGTCATTATATTTTCGGAAAATGAGATTTGAAATTTATCGTTTCTCCAAGTAAAATACACCAAACTCGCTTTCCGTTTATTTAAATATATTATAATAGTAATTTGGAGAACTAAGTATCTTAACACTTCGTTCTTTCTAACCGCCATGCTACATGCGTGATACAACGTGAAAAACTATTATATGCAGCGTGAAAAGAATAATATATATTTCCCTTGAGTGAGGAGATTTAAACCTGTAACTAACTTGTTCAATTGCATCATTTATCATGATTGAATAACGACAAGTACCAGTATTTTTCTACGGAACAAAGCCATATTTAATCTCTGAGAATGAATGCAGCTGTTCCTTTAATCCTTTAAAAGCGTAACATAACCATAAAATAATTGCTACGATTTCCACACGGGGCGAGCTTTTATCCGAGCTTAAGCGATGTAAAATATTGCATTCTAATATTTCTACGTTTTAACAAAACAACCTGAAATACTGATACGATAAAATTATTTTAGAATATTTTTTTATGAAATTTCTAGAGGAAAGGTAATGTTTGTGGGTTCGATTTGCAGCCAGGGAAATGAATTATAATTTTATCGGCTTTTGGTAACTTTATTCTCAAATTCAGAGAAAAGTGAAAACCGAGTATTTTGACACTAGGTTTGCCCTGCGTATAATATGTGGAATAAGGGGAATAGGTGGCAGAGACAGAAAGAATATGAACATTATTATATTCATAAAAAAAATATAAAGTAACAGTTGCAAATGCAGAGGATTAAAAAACTAGTCACTCCATTTTTATTAATGTTTGTTCTATGAAATTATTTGTGTATTAAAACATTCATATTATGCTAAAAGAATGTTACAAATTTTTACAGATTATCCTTTTTGAACTTCGCTGTAGCTTCCGTAAAGTAAAAGTTTTGAAATTTTTTGTAAATGGTATTGTTTGGAGTAACAAATGTGATTTTTTTATATATTGTGAAGGGTAATGACATTCTTTCATAAATTTAACTTTAGTTTACAACACATATTTTTCATATTTGTATATAAATTTATTTCATCTTTGTCCCGGATATGCGAGTTGGCAGAAACCCAGTGGCAAGACACTCCCTTCTCAGCCTACCGCGAGAATTCAAAATTTTACACGTTGAGTGGCGGAACTAAGCGATAGGAAAATGTATCTAGTATCAATATTAATCAGCTTCACGCTGTATCCCGCACATAGCAGGGTAGGCAGAGGGAACCTAGTGTTAAGACGCTCCGTACCCCACTTTCTGCCGAATTCTGGAGGCATTGCGTGTTGAGTGGCAGAACTCAACGCCGCGCTTATCCTCGACACCAGAGCGAAGAAATGGTAATATAAATTTAAGTAAATATTTCATCTCCTCGAGTGGGGATCGAACCCACAACCAGTCAGTTTTACAGTCACACTTCGTGCCGCTGCGCCACGACAATATTAACATACAAGTTTATATTATAGTTATAGTAAGATTTGTATCACTACATACTAAATTTAGTTATTTCCTAATTGAACTAATTATAAGACAGTTAATTAATTATATCAGTGTAGTCTTCCCTTTTGTCCCTACTAATTGCTATGGGACGTGGTGAATGACAGACATGTAGTAAATCTTAATTGATGTATTTACTATGAAAAGATATTTAAATAAAATAAAATTCCACGTTTTTAATGAATGAAAAGAAGTGACATTTTGTAAACAATTAAAAAAGAGGGAGTCCCCTTCTATGTACGCGATAGCTTGTGGATTCGACTTCCACTCTGCTGTCCAGGCAAAGTTGAATTCGCCACTGCACACGGAGGCCTCCAGAATTTGGCAGAAAAAGGTTAACAGATGTTTTACCATAAGGTTCCCTCTGCGTATTCTGCTATGTCGATTTTGGTGATGATAGATCACCTTCTTATTTAAGTAATGAAATAAAAATCCATTAAATCTAAAAATAAATTCTTCATGTTTCATAAGCTTAAATTATTGAATTTGCTCACGCCATTTACAATCGTATCAGCGTCACTGTCACTTTCATTTAGGAATATTCAGAGATAGATAATAAATTTTATTACAGCCTAAGATCCCAGGGCCCTTAGATCTATATCAATTTACTAAAACTGAAATTTTGAGGACTATTAGTCTAATATGTAATTAAGACAGTATGCGTGACTCACTAACTTGAAAGTGGGGACATTTCAGAGGTAGCGCCGAATAAAAGCGCATCTTTGTCTATGAGGATGTTTGAGCCATCGGATTGATCTACTTGCTTATAAGCGGTTTTAAAATAATCCTTAAATAACATATGTAAAATTAAAGCTTGCTAGTATAACGCAGTTTACCCCAATTTTAAATGACCTTAGGGACGTCTGGCAGGAGTAAAGGCCCACGTCAAGGGTTTGTTAATAATAAATATACGTTTTTTACGTTATTCTTAAACATATATCTGAATTTGAGCATTTCTACTCTAACGTAGGAGAGCGTACCTTAGTATGATGATCTATTTATTTGGGCCTCCAAGTACATGGACAAATTTTCATAGTGTATGTACTCGTATGTATGTTTGTCTACAAATTTATCGAAATCTAAAAGATATATCGAGATGATATGCTGCGCAGGGGCATAACTTGTGACTGTAAACGCGATAAGTTGTGGGTTCGATCCTTACTCGGTGAAATGATATATTTATTTAAATTTATATTCCTATTTATTTGCCATTTGTTGTCTTAACACTAGGTTTCCTCTGTCTACCCTGCTGTATGCGGGATACAGTTGATAAATTGATAAATAAAAATGATATTCAAATATTAGCCAATTCTGGAAAATCACTAACGTACATGTCAAACTGATAATTTCTTTTTAAAATCGGTTAAAAATATATCCATAACATAAGTACTCACCTTTATCCTTCTTACAGTTTTAGAGGAATGATTTGACACCACCAAGCTGACTGTTATTGATTCTCCATGTGAGTACGTCGCCTTGTCTAACCACGCCTCGAGTTCCACCCTAGAAATTAATAAAATAAATAAATCAAATAAATCAGCTTCACGCTGTATCCCGCGAACAGCAGGGTAGACAGAGGAAACCTAGTGTTAAGACACTCCGTTCCCCTATAACTAATTAGAGATATTGAGAATTGGGTGACGGATCTCATCGCCGCGCTTTGTTTTGCCAGAGATTTTTTTTTATTTCACGTTGTGTTCCGTACATAACAGGGTAAGCAGATGGAACAAGGGCCAGGCATAGCCTGTTGAGTAGCAGTGCTCAACGCCGCGCTTTAAGCGTTGCTAGAGGAAATAATGAAAATAATAAATATTTCATCCCTCTAAGTTGGAATCGAATCTATAACAGTGTTTATAGTCAACTTTTGTTTCAAAGCGCTACGATAGGTAAAATACAGGGTACAGGATAACGTGACCGACGCATCAACGGTAGGCTATGGCTAGAAGACCTCAGGACCTATCCGTTTCACTTCCAAGTATGTTTACCAATTTTCAGTGGTTTAGCAGATATTTGGAAGTTGGTAATTTTAAACACCGCATTTTGTCCCAACACCAGAGCAAAGAAGTAAAAATATTTAATATTTAATTTCCTTGAGTGGGAAGATAACCTACATCTGTTGTCTACATCTGTCGCGCTTACAGACACACGCTTGTCGTGCAAGATAAAGCGTGCTTTTCATTTATTAATATTATACTCTCGCAAAGCACTTTAATCCATTGGTCCTCTTTGCCTATTGAACACTATAATATAATAAAAAAAACAATCTACAGATTTTCGGTACAAAAAGGTTTAATAAATAATTTTTAACAATGAAATGAAATGATCTGCGACTTTAAGTCAATATACCTTCTTATTTTCCGTAAACAAAGAAAGAATTCGATTTAATAAAACCTATTTCGATTTCAATTTACATTTGGTTCTTTTGTTTTATATTTAACTTTTCCTTGTAATTGTTTGTCTTTGATTATTGTATAGAATGTAATAATACTAATAAATTGCTCTAAAGAAAGGTACATTAAATGATTTAGCTTCATACTATATTCCACATAAATGAGGGAGGGGGGCAAAGGTGAACCTAGTGTAAAGCCCCTTCGTTCTCTATTGCGTATTGAGTGTCCGAACTTAAAGTCGCTGTTTATCTTATTAGAACAAGCAATTCCCCCGAGCTGGGATCGAATTCATATGCACCGTGTTCACAATAAAATACTTCAAATTGCGCCACGATAGGTGTATATATAGGTACAAGATGGAAGCGTCTGCGCTCCTTTTACGGGAGCAGTAAATAGGGTAAAATATTTCGAACCTATACCTAAAAAAATTAATCAAGATCATTCAACAGTTTAGACGTAGGATTATTTTTTTATTTCACGATTTTTATCCATACTGTATTTTGTGTGACGTAGTTATAAATAGATACCAATAACGTAAAGACATACGACTACTACAAAAATACTACTAAACGTTACCGGTTTCATTCTCAAAAAACATACCTGAACGAAAAAGGGATATCTCTCGTTCTATTACGCAATTCAACTTCACCGCTATTATCTACCACTCGATTTTTTTAATGAGTGTGTGTGCAATATTTTCGCTTTGATAGTTTACTGTCTTTACAAATAGCGTTTTATGTTACAACGATAATTTTTATTAATTATTTTGTTTGAAAAAAAAAATATTTTTAAATTTTGGCAAACTCTGTTTTGTTTTAATTGTATTAGGCTTTTATGAAGTTAAAACTTTTCTTTCATTTAAAGTGGTGATAGTGGTGCAATAATGTGAAAAATATATTGATATACGTTTTTTATTTAAGTGTGTAAAAGGCTCTGTAATTTTTTTTATTTAAAAAATAGAACATGTATATTTTTTAAATATCTCAGCATAAAAGCTTAAACTTGAGGTTACGTGCATATGAACTATACCCGCATATGATAGACCGCAAAATACGATACTAAGTTTAGCTCAATACACACCGAGAATCGGATAAGAAAGATATTCTATAAGAGTTCCGTTTTTTAACTTTTAAGCACGGAACTCTATACAAGAAAGGAAATAACAAATATTTGGTAGTATATAACTGAATTTAGTATTTTCATTATATTTTATAAGATCTCGCGCTTCTTTCGGAGCGAATGTGATTTTGCTACAGAAATGTCAATTCTTGTTTCGGCCGCCGTGAAATAGAATTTTAGGAAAGATGCAAATGACTTTAGTGTCTTTTAGAAAAATATTTCCTCTATAGTAACTGTCTAGTATTTTATCTAATAAATTATTTTGTTAATCCTAATAAATGGCAAGGCTTGTTTTTTTTCTTTTTAGTCTTATGCAGGAGCACAAAGTGTAATTGTAAGCCGATAGGTTGTGGGTTCGATCTCCACTAGAGGAAATGCAATATTTATTTAAAATTTATATTTTCATTTCTTCGGTCTGGTGTCGAGGTAAAGGGCGGTGTTGAATTCCGCCACTCAACACGCAAAGCTTCCAGAATTCGCAGGAACGTGGGGAACGGAGTTGGGACTCTAGATTCCCTCTGCCTACCCTGCTGTGTGCGGGATACAACGTGAAGCTGATAAAACAAAATTATCAATAACTAAACTCATTTCAATCCTTCAATACATACGGATATATACAAACAAACAAATGCTTGTAAAGACATTAATAGAATAATAAGTTACTCCCTTCCTTTAATTTGACAAAATACTGGCATTCCTTCATCTTAAATTATTTTGTTATAAAGTATATCTTTAAGAGTTGCTCAAGCACGAACTGCTAGTCTCCTTTCAAGAGACGACTTCAAAGAAACTTCGAACATTTTATTATATTATACTTTGTCATTTTCTTAAATAAAATAAATGAGCTTGTGGTTTACAAAGGTCATGAAACTCCTTCAGAAAGTTCAGTAAGAAAAAGAAATATTAATTGTAATTTGAAATATTTTTATTTTTAAGCTGGAATATTTATTTTGTTTGTCCCAAATTTTAAGTAAGTTGTCTTATGTATGCGCATAATATTTTAAGTATACAGGGTGGAAGCTTCAGCGCCCCTTTTACGGGAACTGCATATAAGGTAAAATATTTTAAACCCATACCTAAAGAAATTAATCATGATACTTCAACAGTTGAGACGTAGATTTAATTTTCATTTTACGATGTTTATCTGTATTTCGTATGACGCAGTTACGCATAGATACCAATAACGTAAACACATCTACTACAAAAATACTACTAAAGGTTAAACAACTTTGAACTTTGCCGCCAATACCTACGACTTGATTTCGGAATGAGGGGTATGCGGCGGTTTTGCCTTTGTCAGGTTTATGTCTGCGTGCATCGTTCTTGACAAATGACGTTTTATTTTACAACGATAATTTTATTATTTATTTTGTTTGAAAAAATCACTTTTTCAGTTTTGGGGAAAAAAATAATAATAATTGCATAAACATTTTATAGAGTAGTTAAAAGTATAATATAACATTGTTCTTATTGGACGCTAAAAATACACCGAAATGTATGTACTAAATATAACTAAAGTATTAACTGTTGAAACGTTAAAGTCAATATTTTGTGTGTATAACTCTTTACAACCGACACTAATTTATATACCGTATAGAGTGAGTCAAGCTGAATTCTAGCGAAGTAAATATAAACGTGATTCATACAAAAAAAAAACATAATTCGTTCTTCATTTATTTAGGCTTTGTACTAGTGTTATATCTTGTTGTATCATGTCATCTTGTTCTGTGTCATAGTAATACGTCAAAATAAACATGACAAAATATGTATGTCAACTAGAACATTTCATTTATTTGATAATATGTCCAGCGCTGGCGCAGGGGCACAAACGTGCAACTGGTTGTGGGTTCGATTATTAGTCGAGGAAAATGGAATATTTTCATTTATCTTAGCTCGTTCTGGTAACGAGGCAAAGTGTGGCGTTGAGTTCCGTTACTTAACACGCAATACCTCTAGGATTCGGCGGGAGGAAGGAAGTATTTTAATTGGAATCTGTCTTAACTTAGTGTTAAGAACATGTGAATGTTTTCTCTGCTTATTCTGCTTTGTGCACGATACACCTTAAACACTCATATAGATTAAATGCTGTTGATGTTCACTCGGGAATCTAACAATTGTTATACACTTAACGACTGTTAAGTTTGCTGCCGGCTCTTCTCAACATATCTGCCTTCCGAGCCGGTGCTAGCTTCCTGTAGGATTGACGCTACTGATATTTATGTATAAATAACTTATTTTAAAAGTGGTTTAAAATAACCAAATTTAATAACGATTGTATTTTAGTTTTTTTTAGGACTTGTCCTTTTTTTAAAGGTAAAAGTGATTAGTGACAAGATTATCTTACTCTACTTAGCAAATTCTAGTTATAACATTTTGTCAAGCGAAAATTTTAACCTGAAACTTACTTACATCATGTCTCATCATAGTTGCGAAGTTTAAATGCGAGGGTCAATTGTAGAGTCAATTTAGACTTAACGGAATTCTCATGAAAAATGCTCTTATAATATAAAACCCCGGAAACGGAAAACGGAATGTTTCGTACAATATTAGTTACCCTCTGGCTTTGGAAATTAATTGAAATAAATAAATAAATCAGCTTCACGCTGTATCCCGCACACAGCAGGGTAGGCAGAGGGAACCAGAGTTTTCACTTTTCGCCGAATTTTTCCTCCAGAATTCGGCAGAAAGTGGGGAACGGAGTGTCTTACACTAGGTTCCCTCTGCCTACCAGCAAGGTACAGCGTGTGCGGGATACAGCGTGAAGCTAACATATATGAAAGAAGAAACACCTCAAAATACTTGAGGTATTAACCAAATAATAGTACCTAAAATACCTGAAATACCTTTCTAAGGTACCTTAAATATTTCAAAGCAAAGGTATATAAATCTATAAGTAAATCTACAGGTACACAAAGGGATTTAGATAAGGGCGCTACGAAGCCACCTCAGTCAATTTGCTCGCAATCCTTTCGTTTATATTTTTGTGTTGTATCTCAATTTGTTAAATCATGGAAAGCAATTTAACCAGCCTTGGAGGCATTTAGGTTGTATTTATATACATTTATGTTGTTAGATTGAATAATAGTATTAAAATTATTCGTTTGGTTTATCTTCGTTTTTAGACATTTTTAAAGTGGTTTTCAACATTTAAGAAATAATAAAAATACTTATTAAGAAAACGTATAAAAATTTGAACCTAGCGGGATTTGAAGCCGCGCCTCTTTGATAAATAGGCGTGCGGGTTCAAATACTGCTTAGGTACATAACTTTGGTTGTGGATTTAAATGTTTACTTTCTGCTTAAATCATACACCTTGTTCTTGGTACCATCTCTAATTGAAAGAAGAGCAGATAATGATGATATCTCTATATCTTATAAAATAAGAACGCATTTCGTCTCTGTCTGGCCTTTCTAAGCGATCTTCTTCTAAACCACCCAACGGACTTTGATGCGGTTTTCACCATTATGTAGAGTATTTCTCAGGGAAGGTTTATATATCGTTTATTATATGTATATTTTAATGTAATTTGATATAAATATGATAAATGTGCATAAAGTCCTACCCGTTGAGAAACTTTCACGCATGCGCTGCTTTAATGGTAAGTCCTACATGAAAACAATGTACTAGAGTATTATTCCTCTTAATAAGATCTACAAAAAAGTCAGCGACAGCATATTCGTATCTTCTAAGGATAACATACAGTGAGCATATTTCTGTTTAAAAATAGTAATTTGAATATATTTTTTATTGTGAGGGATGTTTGTCCATAATGGTATCAATCCTTATCCTTTTAAATACTTTATTAATTTTCTACGTTAAACGAAGATAAAATTTGTCCTTTACACTAATTTGAAATTACGAATAGTTTTAGAGAAAAACGCATTTAATTGTTGACACATCGCGCCGGGTATAAACCGCAGATTTGGCTCATGTTTCGTTTATCCCTTACTCATAAAGCATATAAATAAGTACATTAGTTACGTTGGCCATTTAATGTAGATCATAACTGTCTTTTACTGTTTTTCATTTTAATAAGTACTTTAGAAGTTGTTACAATATCAAAAAATCCTTGCTGCGAAACGGCTCGCCACGCGCCATGCGTCCCCCCGCGCCCCGCGACGCTTCCGCCGCGCCCCTCTCCCCGCCTGCCTCTGTAGCGAAGTAGATTTAGATGCAATTGTGCGTATTAGATAATTAGAGTTTAATGTATTATTTCAGCGCGATATATTTAGTTTCATCTTTTTTCATTAATAGAATAGTAGGTTGTCTTTTGTTTATCATTTCTTTCGTTTAAGTATCCTGTTGTTTATTTTGTTTACTCTTCTTCTGTTCTTTTATTATTTTTTTAAACATTTCCTTTTTTAATTTAATTATGCCACGAAAAAGTCGTTCATAGGTCGTAGAACAAGAAATGCAAATAAAAATCGTTTAAGTCTTACTAATGAAAGCGTAGAGGAGAAGGAAATTAGACGGTAATTTAAATATATTTTCTTATTGTAAGGGATGTGTGTCCATAATGATATTAATCCTTATCCTTTTAAATAAGTTATTAATTTTCTACGTTAAACAAAGATAAACTTTGCTCTTTACAATATTTCGAAATTACAAATAGTTTTAGAGAAAAGCTATATCGACTCATATTTTACCCTTACTTTCAGTATATATTACTATAAGTATATTAGTTACCTTTTGGCCATTTAATATAGATTAAAATGTTGTTTACTGTTTTTCATTTCAATAAGTACTTTAGAAGAATAGTAGCAAATATTTAAAATTACGGTACTAAAAAATTCTTGCTGTGTAACGGCTCACCGCCCACCACGCATCCCCCCGCGCCCCGCAACCTTTTGCTTATAAAAATGGATCCGCCGCACCCGCCTGGCTTCTTTCCCCCGGGCATGGAAGGAAGGCCTGGTCATCATGTTGCCCAAGGCCGCAGCCTGAGGGATACCGATCTATAACCCTCCTTAGCGCGGTCGCCAAGCCGAGGAAACCGAGGGTCTCTCCTGACTGAGTTGACCGCCTAGATGGCATTTGATAATCCTTCCATTTTCATACTGTGTCAACGCCCAGATGTCGTTCGGAGCTACTACGGAGATGGACGAGGGAATGCTTCAATTCTGCGCCTGGCTATATAGCAAAGTTAATTTAGAACCGATTGCGCGTATTTTGGAGTTATCCAATAATTATAATGTATTTCAACGCGACATAATTGGTTACATCTTTCGTTTAAGTATTTTTGGGTAAGAAAATAGTAGGTAGTCTGTTGTTTATAATTTCTTTCGTTAAAGTTTTCTGTTGTTTGTGTCATTTGTTTAAGTGTGTTTTTTTAAACAATTGGAACATCCTTATTGGAACTACGAAAATGCGGGTTGCATTAAGGTTTAAATAATTTTCACATTAGTAATCTTAAGTGTTTTGCAAACATAGGTACATTACATGAATAATTCAGTAGTTAAAGCGGGCGAAGCCGCGAGCGGGTCGCTAGTATTTATATATTTATGTAAATCATTAGAGCTAATGTAATATCGATTTAGAATTTATTATTGTCCCTATCCTGCTAATAGTAGAGTAGGCAGGAGTGAAAAGTATTAAGTCACTCGTTCCTCACATTCCGCCCAATTTTCGAGACACTGATGTATTTAGTGGCAGAACTCAACTCTGCGCTTGGTATTGTTACCGAGTAAATAAAAATAACTCTCTTTTTCTATTTTTTTACCATTTTTTAAAGTGTTATTTCACGCTTAGAAAAGAAAAAAAATCAAATTTTGTCAAGTAAGAATTGAACCCATAACTGTAGCGCTGCGTCATGGCAGCCTCTAACAGCGTCACGTCAATCTTAATTTGTTCCCGTAGGGCTTTTGAATTTGACGATTCTTTAAAGCTACATAACGAACACTTTAGAATTTGGAATTACAGTCAACAACGACTGTCACGGTAGTAAAGACTCTTAAATTATTTACAAATATATTTAATTTAACTTTAATAAGCATGGTGGAAAAATTGAAACGTAATATGGTGTGTAACATAACGCCGCGCTTTGTTTTTTATCTTAACGTGGAAAATTCAATTAATTGAAATACAATAATTTCTTTTTTAAACAACAATGGAACCATCAAATTTATATTGCCATGCTTTCCCACTGTACCACGAAGATATTAACTTGACTTAGAGGGAACCTAGTGTTAAGACACTCCGTTCTCCACTTTCTGCCGAATTCTGGAGGCATTGCGTATTGAGTGGCAGAACTCAACGCCGCGCTTAACCTCGACACCAGAGCGAAGAAATGGAAATATAAATTTAAGTAAATATTTCATCTTCTCGAGTGGGGATTGAACCCACAACCAGTCGGTTTTACAGTCACACCTCGTGCCGCTGCGCCACGACTGGCCTCTTAAAATATAAGAGAAAGAAAATAAAAAACTACTCCCACCTTCCATCAGATAAGATGAACGGCTTTTCAACAGTCGCCCTCGGCGGTGCAGGCTCCACGTTCTCTGTAAATAATTCAATCATTTAGCTTTGTCATTTCTATTTATATGGAAAAATGTTTTCTTCTACACTCATGTTTATGTTAACCTAATTCGTAAAAGTATTTTTTTAGATGGAGAATGTGATTTTGGCATCTTTTTGTTGTTTTGTTTGGTTATTTTTCTTTATATGTCTACTAGTTTTTTGTGTTTTTTGTACATTTAAAGATAAAAAAACAGGTCTTGTAGCGCAGGGTGAGAAGAGGGAACCTAGGGAACATAGTGTTAAGCACTGATCTCGACTTTTCACCCAATATGTGTGTTTGTCGAATAGAATGAGGAAATTATTTAAGTATAACTATTCTTAGTCTTTCGCTTTTCGTGTATAAGGAGACCCTGCGTGATGAATAACTGACACTAATATCGCTTATAGATGGAATAGAACCAAAGATATAGTTAATATTTAACTTTTTTTTATTGTACTCTTTATTCAATTTTTTCTGTGATTGGTTCCATATAATAAAATAGGAATTGTACTCATAACCATTGGTCAAACACATTCGGCATGCGCCGGTATTAATTCTATATAAATCAAATCAGCTTCACGCTGTACCCCACACACAGCAAGGTGGCAGAGGAAACCTAGTGTAAGCACTCCGTTTCCCACGCAACGCCGAGTTCTGGAGGCATTGCGTGTTGCGTGGCGGAACTCAATGTCGCGCTTTTGCCTCGACACCAGAGCGAAGAAATGAAAATATAAATATAAATAAATATTTAATTTTCTCGAGTGGGGATCGAACCCACAACCAGTCGATTTTACATTCACACTTTGTGCCCCTGCGCCATGATTGGCCTCTATTCAATGCTATATTATTAATATTAATAATTTTATTGAATTTATTAAAAACCACTACTACCGCATTGACTAAAAGAAATCCCAAATACGCCTTTTTTGTTATATGATTGCGTATTGGTATAGAAATTGTATTACTGTTTTTGTATACATCTAGTATCGAGATGTTTCATATAGGATAAACAAGACGGTTGTTATTTTGGGAAATTTGTGGCAGTGGAAGTCAAAATAATAGATTTTATGGTGGAAAATGGCAGATTCGGTTTGCGTAATATTTTTATTATATAGATAAAATTATATTTTATAAACAACTATAACGTAAGTTTACAATACGGATAGATAAAAAAGATAATTTATATTATGTATACGTAATTTACAAGTATAACCCACGTTGTTCAGAAAATCATGAGATTTGAGCTACTTATTTGTCGATGGTCATAGAATCAACTGTTTATAAAGTGATTAAAAGCTCATATTTAGGGTTGGAATAAAATTTTAATTCTTTTCTTAGCTTCACGCTGTATCCTGCATACGGTAGAGAAAGGCAGAGAAAACTTAGTGTCAATATATTCCGTTCTTCATGCACGCATTACCCAAGTTTCACATTAAGTGTTGACTAGCAGAAATAAATACCGTGCATCAGCTTGATACCAGAGGAAGGAATTTCCCGTTAGAACATCAAATTTATAAGCGTCTAGATATCAGTCAGACGCTACAGTACGAAGCGACGTGTGGCCACTGGTTAAAACTATAATAGAGACCACCGTAGCGCAGCACCACAAGCATATGACTGACGATGAGATGCGTCGGTTGTGGGTTTTGATTCCCACTCGAGGAAATGAATTATTATTTGTTCATATTTTCATTTCTTTGCTTTGGTAACAAGGAAAAACGCGGCGTTGAGTTCCGCCACTCAACACGAAACGCCTCGTAAATTCAACGGAAAATGGAAAACGGAGTGTCTTAACACTAAATTTCCTCTGCCTACCCTGCTATACCTGCAGCTGAAAAATAATATCTCCATTTTTCTAATTTAAATATTGCATAACTAGTGAATGATGAAATAAAACATCAATACAAAAATATAAAAAACTTGATAGCATTCAAATTCTATTACCGCATCTGTAATGGCTTGTATTGTGTTGTAACCGATTGGAGTTATAACAGATTGGTAAAAAAAAACAATATATAGAAATTCTGCATACACTAATACAATTTTAAACATAGCAAAATATTAACTAGTCAATATGTCATACAAATCAGTTGGTTAGAGTAATAGTACGTCTTTTTAGAAAGAACCACCTTAAATGTCTCTTAAGTGTCTCGAGTATTGTCTACGTTCGAACAAGAAATTAGAACCATAGGTGGACACTACTACATACACTAGAGTTCCAGGACATAACATAGCACACTCGAATCAGACGGGCAGACACTACTAAATACACCGACACTGGGACATAAAATAGCATCACACACCTACTAATCTTATATTAAATCGTAGAACCACAGTGGTACCCATTTCGTCAACGATCAATGCCATACAAGTATAGCTTACGTACCGCGAGCGCACTGCAAGACGTTATCAGTCATGAAATACTTAGTTAATGTCGCTATAACAGTTCGCATAAGCGCGTCACGTCAGGCTCCGAGACGTCAAGCAACATTCAATATTATAATATTGGTCAAAGTTCATTATCATCATATTTATTAGTACCGTAGTACTTAACTGTTAGACTCGACCGTTGCCTTCCGTCAGCACTCACCTACTATATATATGAAATGACAGTTGCGACACTCGGGACGCCCATACATGAAATACTATAGATTTATATGATATTGAAAATATGATGATTTTATTATTCATAATAACTAAGTATATTGCTATGCATATTATTTTTATATTTTTTTTATTTTACAACTCATATCCATGGTACGTACTGTTACGGGATCCAGGAACAAATTACTTTTTCTTTCAAGATAGGTATTCCAAACATTTTTAAATACCAAATAAATTAAAATGTACAAATTATTCTCTGAATGATTATAAAATAATCAAAACAAAAGTTTTTAATATTTTATACATATAAACTTATGTGACAGTAGCAAAGGATTATTTTAAAATCGTAGAAAACTCTATTTTAAGTAATTTTATCGAATAAAATACTTTAAATATATTTATTATAGTGCATTGGATAAGTAGTGAATACGGAAAAAAAATAAAAGCAGGTTCCTCGTTTGCCAGACCCTTGATTCTCTCAAAACGTGAAAAAAATGTACAGTCCATTCCCTACAGAATAATACTGAATAAACAGATCAGGCTATTCATTTCAAGTAAATTTCTTTGCAAACTTCTCTCCATTCATACAAAGGTGATTTGTATAGTATAATAAAACCAATTCCTCGAACTTTTTCATCCTCGAGTCCTTAAGCTCTAACGATCTTTTCACTGCTGTAACGTCGCGACGCCCCCATTTCAGATTTACACCCTATTATACACAGAGATGAGATTAAATTACGTTATACATCCATTCGTGTTACGGTTTCTTATATAATTCTGATGTCTCTAAAGTGAATTTGACATTGAGTTGCCTATTTCTGACATATAAAATAATAAAAGCTAGTTGGGGCCAGTCGTGGCGCAGGGGCACAAAGTGTGACTGTAAAATCGACTGGTTGTGGGTTTGATTCCCACTCGAGGAATTGAAATATTTATTTAAATTTATATTATCATTTCTTCGCTCTGGTGTGGAGGCAAAGCGCGGCGTTAAGTTCAGCCACTCAACAAGTAATGCCTCCAGCATTCGGCGGAAAGTAGGCAAGGGAATGTCTAAATGCTACGTTCCCTCTGCCTACACTGCTGTGTGTGAGATACAGTGTAAGGCTAAATAAAAATATCTATATATGACATATTATAGTAAAAGCTTGTAAGTATATATTTGTATATTTGCCTCAAAAAATATTTTCATAATTGAGCGGTAAAGTGGCAAAAAAGTATATATAACTTAGATATAAAATCCGTGTTCAGACAGTCCGTACTCCAACTTCCGTCAATTTTTCGAGGCATTGCGTATCAAGTGGTGGACCTCAACGCCGGGCTTTGCCTTGGTGCCAGAGCGAAGAAATTAAAATATTTATAAATAATAATTCATTTCCCCAAGTAGGGGTCGAACTCACAACCGTCGCGTTACATTCATACCCTTATGCCCATGCGCCACAACGGCTTCTGACTTAGTGTTAGAGTTATATCGGTATTTTACGGTATTCTAAGAACCAAAATTTGATTTAAGGTCACCTTACAGTACATCTTTATTCTTCTTGTATTTTCCTCAAAATATTGACATTTTATAAATATAATGTGTAAACAATATCACTCACCGATTTCCTCTCGCTTTCGGCAATTTTCGTCGCCGCTCAATTTCGCTTTGTTTTTCAATCTGAAATAGAAAACAATTTGTTTAATCTTTCCTTTACTATCAAATCACGGCGTACTCCAATTAATTTTGTTCAATGTTATAGTCAGTCGTAGCGCAGGGGTACAAGCGTGTGATTGTAAACGTAACAGGTTCTATTCCGAATTGAGGAAATTAAATATTTAATATTATTATAGCAAGTGGCTAAGCGCGTCTTTGAGTGCCACCACTTAACATGCAATGCCCCCGGAATTCAGCAGAAAGTGGGGGAAACAGAAATAAGATATTTCTGTCCCCCACTGGGAACGGAGTATCTTAACACTAGGTTCCCTCTGTCTACCAGAATGAGGAGATGCTAATAATTCATTCCCCCGAATTGGCATCGAACCCATAATTGTCGCATTTATACAGACGCTGTATAACTACAATAGTTTTTATGCGTATTCTCATTAGTATTCTTATACATATATGTATGTTTTAAAAAATATAATATGAACAGGATAACAAACAAAAAAATACCTTAATAACAAAATGTACAGTTACTTAATAAAGCAAAAGTCAGGCTATTCGTGGTGCAGAGGCACAAAGTATAATAAGTAAGTACTGTAACCTTGACATGTTGTGGGTTCAATTTGAATTGAAGAACTAAACTAAACCTATATTTAATATCTTCATTTCATCGCTATGTATCGGTACCACGCATAAATCGCGGCGTTGAGTTCCGCGACTCTACTCGCAATGTTTCCAGAATTCAGTGGAAAATATAAACGGAATGTCTTCACATTACGTTCGCTCTGCATACCCTGCTGTGTGCAGGATACAGGTTGATGTTAAAAACAAAAAACAAAACCTTCTATATAATAAAACCTTCTATATAATACAGATGGTGGTCATAATATAGAGGTAATATCAAGATTAATTTACCTCTGAACAAATGAGGTTCAATTAAACAGCACGAACGCGAACGAATTAAAACGTAATTTAGAACACGAACACATTAATTTATAATCGCTTGGAAATTATGACAGTGTTTTAGTATGCTATTTTAACTTTATATTTAAGAGTATTTTCAGAGATTGTTACGGTGCAATATGACAGGGCCTGACTGTAAAAGCAGTGAATGTAGCTTCGAAAAAAAACCAATCAGCTTCACGCTGTATCCCGCACACAGCAGGGTAGGTAGAGGGAACCTTGTGTTAAGACACTCTGTTTCCCACTTTTCGCCGAGTTCTGGAGGCATTGTGTGTTAAGTGACGGAGCTCAACGCCGCGCTTTACCTCGACACCAGAGCGAAGAAATGAAAATATAAATGTACATAAATATTTTATTTCATCGAGTCGAGAATCCACAAGTCGATTTTACAGTCACACTATCTGCCCTTGCCACTACCGGCCTCAATCGGAGGTAATTGATTATTTTCTAGCTCTGGTTAGTGAAAGTGCGGCGTTGAATTCCTCCATTTAACAGATCACCGTTACGGAGACAAGCTTTATGGTTGGTTGTTCCCGATTGTGGGTAAAAATTACCATTGTTACTTATTGTTTTGAAAATAATGTGCAGTATGTAACACATACTGTGAAATTATTGCTCCTCTGACAGAAAAGTTTTTTTTTCATTTAGAAGGATACGCGGAAGGAGCTTAGTGCTAAGATATGAAAAATATTTCATTTCCTTGAGAAGAAATCGAATCCCTGACCTATCTCTTTTGCAGTTGCACGCTAGTGCCCCTGCGTCACGACTGGCCTCAATTCATCTGATTCATTTCTTCTATTTCCCCAATAGTAGTTTCTACCAAATGTTTGTTAAAAGCTGTCGAAAACTTCAATAAGTCCTCCATTGCTCCGCGGCAAGACGTTATATAATATGTTTGTAAAAAAAATACATTTTGCAATATATTTAGTAAGTTCTATATTTATTTTTCTTCTCTACTTTCTGGACATCCTATACATATATGAAAATTGTGCAGGTTGATACATATGAACTTTAAATTTCGTAAAGTAAACTAACGTTCCACGTTAACAATTTTTAAAATATCAGCTTCACGCTGTATCCCGCACACTGCAGGATAGGCAGAGGGAACCTAGTGTTAAGACACTCCGTTCCCCACTTTCTGCCAAATTCTGGAGACATTGCGTGTTGAGTAGCAGAATTCAACACCGCGCTTGTCCTCGACACCAGACCGAAGAAATGGAAATATAAATTTAAGTAAATATTTCATCTCCTCGAGTGGGGATCGAACCCAAAACCAGTCGGTTTTACAATCACACCTGCCCCTGCGCCACGACTGGCCTCCTCTAAAGATCAAAATTTTCTCACTTTTAATTTTAGCTAAAATAGCTATGAGTAGATAGATACGTACTAGTAATATAAACTGTAATTAAAATACACCAGATATTACGTCAATGTCTTTAAAATGTCATAAAATAGGGCTTCTGTTAGTTAAGATAATAAAATCGCGTATTTTTACATCTAGTATCTGCGATGTACAATGATGTATATATCAAAGGAATGATTTATATATCAAAAGTCTTGATAACATTTTTGGTCCGCTCCTACCGATATAAATCAGCTTCACGCTGTATTCCGCACATGGCATGGTAGGCAGAGGGAACCTAGTTAAGACACGCCGTTCCCCACTTTCCGCTGAGTTCTGGAGGCATTGTGTGTTGACTAGCGGAACTCAACGCCGCCTTTTGTCCCGACATCAGAGCGAGGAAATGAAGATATAGATAAATATTTAATAAATTAATATTTAATTTTCTCGAGTGGGGATCGAACTTACAACCAGCCGATTTACAGTCACAGTTTGTGCCCCTGCGTCGATGACTGGCCATAAAACCGCCTACTGGTATAATAATAACAATACCGGTACAATATATATTTTTAAAGTGCTTTACTTTAAAGTGAATATATTTATTTCACATGTTTTTTGTAATCTATAGGTACTTGTGATTTTATAAAGCTGTAGAGTGCGTGTGGTTAAACGCGCTAATTCAAAGAAATACTGGTTCGAAGTCAAAAAATAGTTTTGGCTTGTACAGTCCATATATGAAGGATATAGGCCATAATATGACATTACGTTACTCGTTTCAATTTAAGTTTCAGTACCATTGGTCAAAGTTAACTGGAGCTCAGAATTTTTTATGTTTAATATACAACTCTTGAGGCCAGTCGTGGCACAGCGGCACAAAGTGTGACTGTAAAAGCTACTGGTTGTGGGTTCGATCCCCAGTAGGAGAGATGAAATATTTACTTAAATTTATATTTCCATTTCTTGGCTCTGGTGTCGAGGTAAAGCGCGGCGTTGAGTTCTGTCACCTAACACGCATTGCCTCTAGAATTCGGCAGAAAGTGGAAACGAAGTGTCTTATACTAGGTTCCCTCTGCCTACCCTGCAGTGTGCAGGATACAGCGTGAAGCTGATTTATTTAATATACAACTCTTATTTTTTTTTCATTAGGCCACGCGGGCGAAGTTGCAGGTAAAACTGGGTACACTTATAAAAAAATAACATAAGAAAACAATTTTGGAAATCATTTGAAAGTTGTTTCTATACCGGCCACCTGTATATTACGATAAACATTTTTTTAAATTAAATTTTCTACAATTTTTAAACTTAATTTTGTAAACAACTCGAAGGCCTAATGTGTAATATGAAATTTTCCAATAACCTGAGACGTGTTTCTGAATAGATTTTTGCTGCCGAGCTGAGTACCCATGGTTTAAGAATTGACCCAAATAGAGACCTTAACATGCGTGGCTTAATTTAATAACTTAATGCGACTCACTTTCTTTCATTTTTTATTTTGACAAAAGTAATGTGGATTCACAACGATGATACATGTAATAGAAAATAAAAACATTACAATCTAATATTTGTATTTCATTTCATGCAAAATAAGTGCATACACCCGCAAATTTAGATTTGTCAATTTTGTTCACCGCATAATGAAATCCTATATTACTAGGGTACTTTTCCTATTATTATATTTTCCTATTTATATATTGGGAAAAAAACCGTAAAAAATGTAACTTCATATTCATATTAAAGAAATCAGCCATCCTGAAATTGGTACGGAACCCTCGGTAGGTGAGCTCTTCTCGCGCTTATGTTTTATTTGCATCCAAGCATATTCTGCAGAATTGTAAATCTGTAGCCGTCGTCGTTTACAAATAAAATAATTATGATTTTATTTCACCCTTGACCAAATTATCCTTGAAGTGTATCTCTTCCAATAAAAAAAGAATCATCGATATCGATTATTATAGGATATCGATTTATTCGTCCATTTACCGCGCACATACTTAATGTAAATTTAAGACTTATGTAATTTTCTCATGGATACCATTGTTAGAATTTGAATAAATTTAAATGAGATACACAGGAAGTACTAGCTTCCAAATAAAAAAAAAGAATCATCAAAATCGGTTCACCCAGTCAAAATTCCGAGGTGACTAACATAAAAAAAAATACAAACGAATTGATAACCTCCTTATTTAGAATTTCTTTCCTAAGTGTGGAATAACACTTTAAAAATGTATAAAAAATGATAACCTCCTTTTACCAAATAAAAGCAAATCGCTTATACCTTGGTCTACCGCTAAAACTGTTTAGTGAACTACGATAATGTGAATTATGTATGGGTTGATGGACGACACGGGGCATTGAGGAACTACGGCCGGTGTTGTATATTGACATTTATTTGACACGTGACGAGACAAAGGATGTCGGGTCCTGGCTTACGTCTTTATTTATATCCTTACACTTTATCGATCGTAAGGTGGGTTTTTGATCTTGTTGTGTTATTTTTTTTTTGTTAAAATATGATTTTAAATGGGTAGTAAAATGTCTAAATTAAAATATTCAATCGTGTTTCAGGTTTTTAAGATTGTGTTGCGTTTTCTAGTTTTTATCTTTTCTGTTTTCTCTCTCTATGGAAAGATGTGATCGATCACTTTTGATAAGCAATAGAGTTGATAATAGAGCAATGCTAAGTCATTATATGAATTTTTATTTTATATTTGGTTGACGTACAAGAAAAAGAAGTAATAATATAAAACTATAATTAATAAGTTATATTTCCATTTCTCCGCTCTGGTGTCGAGGCTAAGCGCGGCGTTGAATTCTGCCATTCAACACGCAATGCCTCCAGAATTCGGCAGAAAGTGGGGAACGGAGTGTCTTAACACTAGGTTCCCTCTGCATACCCTGCTGTGTGCTGGATACAGTATGAAGCTGATAAAAAAATAAAATAAAATAAATAAGCAAAGCAAAATATGATAACAAACGACATAACGATAAACGGTTTTCATTTCTTTATTAATATCTACTTCCACGAATCTTTGCAAAATTACTTAACTTTCAAAGTGCTAAATATAGAAATGGCTTCTGCGAGCTCTTAGAATATCTATAATAATGGATTCTAAATATATGAATGTCTTTTTAATATATTTTTAAAATATATAGGTTTAATTGAATTTACTTTTCTATATTTATGTTTATTTTTGCATATTTTATGTGCTTTATTGTGTTTATACTGTACGAATGGTCACTTTAGCATTCTTTCATAGGTCATGTTGATGTAAAACAGACGTTTAACTAGATTTTGCTTAAAATAGTATTCGTTTATTTGTTAACGCTTTAAATACTCCTTTAAATACTCCAAATCAACTTCACGCTGTATTCCGCACACGGCAGGGTAGGCAGAGGGAACCTAGTTAGTAAAACACTCCGTTCCCCACTTTCTGCCAAATCCGGCAGTCCGTTCTCAAAAATTTGAACGTAGCGGTATGGCTTAGTGGTAAGAGCGCCTGGTCGGTTTTCAGGAGGTGCGGGTTCGAGTCCCGATACGTTCAAATTTTTATACGTTTTCTAAATTAGTAGTTATTTTTAAGTTTAAAAGCTAAACTAAATTAACTGAATTTACACTTAAAAGCTAAATCTGTATCCGTAAAGGGTAGTAATATACATTACACACATTAAATTACATACATTGCCTGAACGGCACAGTACTTTATGTATTGCCAAGAATACGGAAAATATTACAGATTGCCGGTAACATATTGTAAAGAAAATAAATAAACAAAGAATAAATAACAAAACAAGGAAAAACCTTAGAAAATTTAACAAAAATATTATTCATTCAATACTTTACATCAGTTTTACGACTAAAATCTCCTTCATGCATCATTGCTAACGTTCCTTTTCATGAAATATGAAATCGTCCAGTGTGTATTGCCTATAAAATGGCGGTAAATCAAAAGTAATATACTTATTTAATGGCCGCTTTACTCGGTTACAGACTTGTGCATATTCTATTACCTATTCTTGTAAACCCCTCTTTATTGCTTCGACATATATTATGGAGGTGGTTCGACATATATTGTGTGGAGTGTCTTAACACTAGTTTCTCTCTGCCTACCCTGCTATGTGCGGGATGTAGCGTGAAGCTAATTATTTTTTTTAATTTAATTTACATATATTGTGACATATATTTTTCAGCTTCTTGAATATAATAGAATATGCTGAGGGAACCCAGTGTTAAGACACTCCGTTCCTCGACTTACTCTATATTTTTGAGGCATTGGTTCTAGATTTCTCTAGTTTCTTTTCAGAAAAAAATATAAATATTTCATTTCCTCGAATGGGATACGAATTAAGTGGAATTCGATTTTTACTTAGGAGAGTAAAACATTTAATAATTGCATTTTTTTGCTTTGGTAACGAAGCTAAGCGCGGCGTTGAATTCCATCACGCAACACGCAAAGCCTCCAGAAATCGGCGTAAAGCGGGGAAGTGTCTTAATGGGAACCCTTGGGTGGATGCGGGATACAGCGTGAAGCTAAAAAAAGACCTTTAACTAAGCGAGTAAGTTGTGCTACTAAGTTGAATGAAGAAAGTAACAGAAATTGATTAATACTTATTTAGAAAACGTATAAAAATTTGAACGTAGCGGGACTCGCGCTCTGACCACTAAGCACCTGGTCGGTTTCCAGGAGGCGCGGGTTCGAGTCCCGCTACGTTCAAATTTTTATACGTTTTCTAAATAAGTATTTTTCTTTCCTAAGTGTGGAATAACACTTTAAAAAATGTTTAAAAAAGAAATTGATTAGTTTCACGTAGTTCAAAGTAAAGTTTTACTTTCGTGTCAAAGCACTTCGTGAAGTGTTTTGCAGTTACAAGATGTTTCTCATTAAACTATTTGACCCACTTCACCTCACAAACGAACTTACAATACGTGTTTAACTACAATACATACGTATTTAACCATAATACATACATATATAACTATAATACATACATATATAACTATAATACATACGTATTTAACTATAATACATAAAGTTCAATAATTAGCAACCATTGTAGTAACGTTCTTGCCACTCATTTATACCTGCGAGCGACTCTCACCGATTGAGCTTCTCGTATTAGTTTAATAGTTTGTAACAACTTCGACTAATACTTCATTGAGATAGCTTCTTCGTTGAACTAAGTTTTTTTTATACGAATATTAGAATTTTTAGGCTTAAAATTTGATTGACAAAATTAAAGCCGTATAATGTTTTATACAGTTGTCATGGCTATTACTATTTTTTGCCTTTACGCTGCAACTCGCACATACTAGGGTGGGCATAGGGAACATAAGAAACTAGTGTTAAGACATTTCATTACCATTAAGACACCTCCGTTCCCGCTTGTGCCGAATTCTAGACGCATTGAGTGTTGAGTGGCGGAATTCAACGCCGCCTTTTGCCTCGTTACCAGAGCGAGAAAATGAGAATATTAAATATTTAATTTGACTGGCCTCAAAATCGTAGTTATCATAGTATTTACATTTTAAAAAAATTTAAAAATCTATCAATATTCACAAATAAAAGCCTTAGGCAAAAAATAGTATCGTACAAAAGTTGTATAAATGTCATTGAATATGTTCAGCACTTGACAAGTTATGTAAAATATTTGATTAGCGATTTCTATGTGTGGTTTGCAAATATTTCAAATACCAACTATATTGAATGCCGACTACTGTAAATTGAGTTTGCCTTTCGGATATTTATAAATAAATAAATTAAATCAGCTTAAAGCTGTATCACGCACACAGCAGGGTAGGCAGAGGACACCTAGTGTTAAGACACTCCGTTCCCCACTTTCTACCGAACTTTTCTTTGTGTGGCAGAACTCAACGCCGGATTTTTGCTTTGGTGCCAGAGCGAAGAAATAGAAATATTAAAGAATAATATTTCATTCCCTCTATCTCGCGACGGTTGTGGATTCGATCGTCGTGGAGATGGAACCCACAACCGTCGCACAGTCACACCCTTTTGCTCCTACGCCACAACGGCCTCAACGGATATTTATAAATATAGAAAAATGTGTCAAAAGGTAAAAGAAGTGCTTGATGAGAAGGTTTTTTAAGAATGTATAAATAGTCTAAAGGCCTACATTTGCTTAAGCCTCCCCCGAGCTTTATTAAGTATATTTTCTTTTTCATTTTTCTCACGCACATCTTGAATATAATATATGGATATGTTACTCCATTTTTCAGTGTTTGTTACACTTTTACGCACTATGTGCCTTTTTATTATATTTATAAAGGGTATAGGTAAAATACTAGCGGCCCACACGCAGCTGCGCCCGCTTGAGCTACATGATTATTGATCTAATAAACAGAATTGACTGACAACTGTAATGACTTTTAATATTATTTTTATTACTTGAATCTGTGAATATTCTAAAATGATCTTTTTACTACTTTGATTGTTTTGAATTAAAAAATACGACCAATTTTGATATTTGATATTTATAAAAATAGACATAAATCTAATTATTTCTGATACGTATATATTTTTGTAACATTACGTTCTTTTTACCTATCTAATGAACGTCTCATTATAATTTTAAAACTCGATTAAATGTCAGAGAATAATTTAATTTACTCTTTCACAAGCAGCCTTAAATGTTAAATTATTAATTTGAAACATTCATAATATTCTTTGTAAAATAACTGTAATGATTGCATATTACAAATTAATGAATACTAATTCTAATGTAATGATTGCCTATAGTAGGCAGAAGGAACCTGGAAAGCTTTGTACGGGGTACGGCGTCAAGTTAAAAAAACTTAAAAAATATAATACCATCTCTACCCACTACATTTTGGAGTTTATTTAGTATACTTTAATAAATGAATGTCGTAAGTAAACCAGGTAATGAGACTAGGACAGTAACCGACGGAATCCTTCCATTCTTACTATAACAATACCATATACATTAACCTATTCTTGTCATTTTGATATAGATACGGGAATAGAATATGGTTGCCTATATATAATGTCTATATAGAATGGTGTTGCTGTGTGAATATTAACGATTAAATTAAATCAGCTTCACGCTGTATCCCGCACAGAGCAGGGTAGGCCGAGTTATAGAGGTATTGCGTGTTGAGTGGCGGAACTCAACGACGCGCTTTGCCTTGACACCAGAGCAAAGAAATGAAAATATAAATGTAAATAAATATTTCATTTCCTCCAGTGGGGATCGAACCCACAACCAGTCGCGTTTATAGTCATACTTTGTGTCTTTGCACGTCTGGCTTCATATTATACATATTAATGATTTTATTTCTAATTTGACAATTTACACAGTTGAACTCCGCTTCGCTCCGTATAGCGTCAAGTCAATTAGTCTACCTTGCAAAATGAAAAATATGAATGATAAAGATAATCATTTTGAAATTTTGGCGGGTATAAGTATCTATCATGTAGTAAGTATATGAAGTAAGCTTTCTATTTCTTATCTGCTTCACTATGTGTCCCGTATATAACATGGTAGGCAGAGGGACCCTGATGCTAAGGCACGCCGTTCTCATTCTGACATTTCCGTGTCTCATTTTTCGCTGAACTCTTGGTGCATTGCGTGTTGAGTTGCGGAACTCAACGCTGAACGAAAATATTAAGTTATTTCATTCCCTCGATTGAGAATCGAACCCACAGCTGTCACGTTCACAGTTTGCCAGCTTGTGCCCATGCGACATGACGGCCTCTGCTCATTTGGCAAACTGATAATTTAGACTGAAAAATGTACACGTATATTTTTTTTCTAACGTCACATATAGCAGGATAAGCAGAGAGGATCTAGTGTCAAGACACTTTGTATTTTGTTTTAGTACCAAATTTAAATATATATTTTTGGTCAAAAATATCTAATTTCTAAAGTTAAAAAATATCTTTAGGTTGCGCCATTTGCTGATTATACGTTTTGCTTATTATTTTATTATGCTTTGTCATATTAGACCCTTCTGTACGTGATGTTTGTATAGCCCATATCAAAGTTAATAAACACTCTACATACTTCGTTATTATATGGGATTAAATTTGAAAATTTTATAAACTATCAGATACTGAAATATTGTTATTTAGCCTTATTCTTATTAGATATACATTTTATCCCGCACACAGCGGAACAGCATGGGCAGAGGGAACCTAGTGTTAAGACACTCCGTTCCCCATTTTCCGCTGAATTCTGGAGGCATTGCGAGTCGCGTGGCGGAACTCAACGCCGCCCTTTGCCTCGTCACCAGAGCAAAGTAATAGAAATATAAATTGCAATAAATATTTCATTTCCTCGAATGGGGATCGAACCTACAACCAGTCGCATTACAGTCACATTTTATGCCCCTGAGCCACGATTGGTCTCAATTAGATATTTGATGTTATATTTATATCTTACCTGCTGTTTAAGAGAGATTAAAAGGTACTACCGGTACACTGCGTTTAAAATTCGAGCTCGTAATTTTAGTAACAAAACCTATTTAGAGTCTAATTCATAACTTTTTACTATTTATTTTTTTAAATGTTCAAATTAATAAGAAGTAAATAAAAAATAAACCAGCTTCACGCTGTATCCTGCGCACTGTAGGGTAGGCAGAGGGAGCCTAGTGTTAAGACACTCTGTTCCCCACTTTCTGCCGAATTCTGGACGTATTGCGTGTTGAGTGGCAGAACTAAACGCCGCACTTGGCCACGACACCAGAGCGAAGAAATGGAAATATAAATTTAAGTAAATATTTCATCTCCTCGAGTGTGGATCGAACCCACAACCGTTGTGGTTTTACAGTAAGACTTTATGCCCCTCCGCCACGACTGGCCTCTCATAAGAAGTAGATGAAAGAAATTTAATAAAATATACACATTTAGCGATACAATTTAACAAAACACATCGCAGATATCTAAAAATAACTCTAACTAACACAAACTTGGGGTGCCGGGGGTCTTTTGGTAATATATGCACATGAATTTAGGTAATTGTATTGCTGCTTAGATATGTAGGACAATAGTATAATAAAATATTAATAAAAGAATCTGGAGCCAATCGTGGCGCAGCGGCACGAGGTGTGACTGTAAAACCGACTGGTTGTGGGTTTGATCCCCACTCGAGGAGATGAAATATTTACTTAAATTTATATTTCTATTTCTTCGCTCTGGTGTCGAGGTTAAGCACGGCGTTGAGTTCTGCCACTCGACTCGCAATGCCTCCAGAATTTACCCTGCTTTATGCGAGATACAGTGTGAAGCTGAAAAAAATAGAACAGGACATAATATCCAAAGACATAAAACTGGAGAAGTATTAATCAAGGCAAAGTATAGGTAAAAGATCTCACCTGAGGACATTATGATGAGCCAGCGTGCTAAGCGCGTTGTGGGGTGAATGCGGCAATATCGGCGGGATAGACATTGCCTTCCCTGGCCCTTGTAGCACTCTGATACCCATTCTGACCGTGTTCCGTCTTGATACCTTCTCATCTGCTCGTTCTGCTGTTTTGAAAATAAAAATAAAAGTAATGTTAACAAAATAAACATACTATAAATACTTGTCAATTATATAGTTAAGTAGCTACGAGAGTACTGTAGAAGAAAAAAACTACTAAATCGAACTGTTCTTTAAGCTTAAGTATAGGTATCTTATATAGTAACACCGGACAAGCGCGATTCGGGCTCGCCCTCTGAGGGTAACGTACAAAAGTTTGAGGTCTCGAGCTTTTTCTGAAATTCATGCTTAGCTTAGCTAGAGCCCTTTCGTCTCATAGCTCACTTAAACTAGCGGTTTTAATATTAAATTTTGCTATCATTGCTCACTTAATGCTATTACTATTACTTTTTAGGATTTTACCACAAATGTATAGTTTTCAGATTTATTCCTGAATTTGTAGTATCTATAGATATAATTTCATATTTATAGGTCAACCGCAAGTACTCTACTAATTTTGATTCCCTTTATAGTGTCTAAATGCGCGTTGTTGCGATATCTTTTATTTAAGTAAATGTAGAAATATGTTTTTTCAAGAAATCATGGGGCCACAGATCTGAGTATATAGTTTAAACTTCAACTCAATATCTTAAAACGTTCCTGAGATAAAGGCTCCTAATAGGCGGACAGACAGATAGACAGACGGACTACAAAGTGATCTTATAAGGGTTCCTTTTTTCCTTAAAATAATAATTCCTTAAAGATACAGACTATCCAAAACACAAATAAACTTTGAATTTAAACCGGTAGTTCCTGAGATTATTGTGCTTTGACTGATAAACTTTTCAGCTTTATGATATTAGAGTATCTACTCAAGCGTATACTTTGTTCTTATTGTATAATTATAATATTACATATTGCTTTTTTTTCCATTATAAGCTTTTATTATTTTACAGAACGTTATTTTATCCATCTCATCTAATCTGATCCCCTTTGATCTTTCTCTATGTTAAAATAACTATTCGTAAAATCATTAATAATTGAAATCAAAATCCAACCTGCTACTCCTGTTAACAAAGATGACCTTTAACCTTTGTACCCTATAGTCTCCCTAATGGGTTTAAGGAAGACAAATGACCAGTATTTTCTTACGGAAGTAGTTAGTGGATATTTTGATGTATGTATGTCACATGTATGAAGATTGATGGAGCTTTGGCTGTTTGAAGCTTAATTTTCTAAGTATTTCTATTTATGAATGTTTAATGTTGTAGTTAAGTTTAGTAGTAACACTGGATTTCCTCTGCCTACCCTGCTGTGTGCGGGATACAGCGTGAATCTGACTTGTTTTCATTTGATGTTGTAGTTAAGGTTTTCATTTTTAAGAGAAAAGACAGCGGGAATCGAACCCACGTCTGTGTTTCATTATTCTATTATGAACATATCCTATAATATTATAGTGTTAAAAATGGTAATTGTTTAAATAAAATTTAAAAGAAACAAATTTTAGTTATTTTTTACGTTTTATTTTCTAGCTTCACAGCTTTATTAGCAGGGTAGGGGGTGAGATCCTAGTGGTGGAGATACATTCTTTTTCACTAACCACATTTGAAAATACATTTAAAATAGCGATATTTTAAATGTAAAACTTAATAAAATAAAATTTAAATGTAAAATGTCACCCTTTCAATTTATTCATTTATTTTTATTTTATAACGGAGAATAAAGGCATAAGGTCCTGTTTGTTTATTTTTAAAATACGAGGAGGGCGGAGAACAAGTAACATACAATTTTAATTTAGGTATTCGTTCGTTCTTATTTCTAAAGTATTACGTCCCTTGTATCTTACAAAATTATATAATATGCATTTGAAGTGCTAATTTTGGGTGAATTTAATCAGAAATTTAATAAATGAACAAAAATTTTCTTAAATTTTTAATCTGGGTTTCATTTATTTTTCGAGATTATTTTTTAATCTTTAAACAGTTTTCGTTTTTATTAAAAAAAAAACATGTAAGGATTAGTTCAAAATATTTTTTTATTATTAAACAAGTTGCAGCCCGCGACTATGTATGTATGTATGTGGTTGCGGTTTTCTTTTCTGTCAGTATCTCAGTAACGAGTTTTTACGTTTCTCAAAAAGACATATTTTAATGAAAATTGTAATTTAAAAATTTGTGATTTCTGTGAATAAAAATTTAATATTAATCATAGCGTATCTAGATATACTTTCTGGGGGAGGGCCTGGACTTTAGCTATGAACACACATGTTCTTGTAAATGTAGATTTTTTAATTTTTCTGGGAAAATTTTGTGTAAGTAAAATTTCTAGGGTGGTCACCAGACCATCCTACGTTCGTGTACAAATGTTTCAAATTATATATATAGTTTGAATATCAATTTGAGCGAGAGGGCTATTGGCAAACTGGCGTATGTGTTTCTTTAGGACTACTGGTCCACCTTTTTAGAATATTTTATACTGAATGAAAAACATCTAAAATTGGAAAGAAATATCATAAGACGTTCAAAGGTCAACATGTTTATTTAACGTAGTCTCAAGTTATATAAATTGAGATTTGGAAGATAAGTGTTTGCATGATGAGAATTTTATAATAGACATATATTCTACTGAAAATTGGATCGGTATTTCGTTGGCTTGAGTCTATAAGAAATTTATTTAACATACCAATCTTTATTAAATATTATAAAATGGCGATAAATATATTATACTAGGGTTCTACTGTAAAAGCGATTGTTGTAAAATTGATTTTCACTTGGAACCACTAGTTATTTTGAGTTTCTTGCACTGATAAATAAGATAAATCGCGGCGTTGAGTTCCGCAATGTGTACAGCATCCTTAGTTAACGCTGACATAGTGTAATAATTATGGTGTTGCTCATTTTATTTTACTGTTCAATAGAATATATACGCAAAAAATATATTTTACACATTTTTATTTCTTTCCTTGGGTGGAGCGAGAAACGTCGCGGTGAATTTAGATCGAAAAGCTTGGCAGTAGACGATATGGATTATATTACATGGGCATGTAAATAAAAATATTTGAGTCAAGTTTATATGCGGCAGAAGTGGAATCTACACGATTATTTCGTATACAGAGAAAATCATATTAAAACACTATGTTTTCCACCTTCTGCCCAATTTCAAGATATTATATATTAAGTGAAGCAAGTCAACGCCAAACCCAGTCTTATTGGAACAGGGAAACTCAAAAGACTAGAGAATACAATTCTAAATTTAATGTTTTCTCCGCCAAAGGATTAAATTTACAACCATCACTCTTTAGTGATAATTTCTTCTACTATTTATCTTCTACTATTATATATATTGGTATATTTACTTTTCTTTACACAAAAAATTAAAGATAAAAACTATATATTTACAGATACTAGTAAAAATAAACTTACCAATATACGCTCTAACGTCGTAGGAAGTACCGATGGGTGCTCCATGATATTGCTTCGCTGGTACCAGCTGTACACTTGGTGGCGCTAGCGGTGTTAGTTCCAGGTGGAAAGGAAAGGCATTCGCTCCTAGCCTTTTGATGAGAGCATCCTATGATAAAATTAATACATAAAATAAAATAAATCAGCTTCACACTGTATACCGCACACAGCAGAGTAGGCAGGGAGAACCTAGTGTTAACACACTCTGTTCTCCACTTTCTGCCGAATTCTAAACGCATTGCGTGTTGAGTGTCGGAACTCAACGTCGCGTTTTGCTTCGACCAGAGCGAAGAAATAGAAATATAAATTTGAAATGAAAAATAAATATTTCATTTACTCGAGTGGGAATCGAATCCATAACTAGTCGATTTTACAGCAACACTGGGTCCCTGCGCCACTGGCCTCAATGATAAATTATTAATTAAATAGTAATAATATATTAATAATAGTGTTAAAATTTGGATATTTGTGTTAAATTGTATAAGGATGTTTTTGGGGTCATACTTTATATGGAATAAAGAGAGAGAGAAAACCACCAGAAAACCAGTGCCAAAACCTTCCGTATACTATTTTCCGAATTAGAGACAGTGTGTTGACTTGTTAAATGTCATATGTCAGCATAGATCAGAAGCTTTCTAATATTGTATCAAGTATCAAGAATATTAAATTACGCCTATTATTTTTAAACTTCTTTTTATATATTTTATATTTTTAACCATTTTCTTGATATATTAACTATTAAAAGTAAAAATAGATTAGCTTGAAAAACAAAACTTATATAAAATTATTTAATATGTATATTTGTGTCAAAAAGTTAATTAGATATATTACATATGTTACTAACCTGTAGTGGAGTGTTGAGTTCTTTTTCAAGATTGCAGTGTAAAGGCCATACCTGCGCCAGGCTCATGATAGCTTCATTACAGAATTTCAAGCCCATAACTTCTTCATCCTCTCGACCGTATCTGTTCAAAGTAAAAAGTCATAAATCATATGAAAGAAACACTAAAGACTTTCCGCCGAATTCTGAAGGTATTGTGTGTTGAGTGGCGGAACTCAACACCGCGGTTCTCGTTACCAGAGAGAGATAATGAAAATATTAAATATTTCATTTCTTGGGGGAATTGAACTAGTAACATGTGGCGTGTACAGTCGCACGCTTGTGCCCTGCGCCACAACGGCTTCACAAATCAAATTCAGTAAAATATTTTAATGTTAAATTAAATTTAACAAAAAGTTGTTCAGTTTAAGTTTAAAGAAATGATTTTCCTCTTTCACTTGTTATACGCCAAAGTTGAGACCGAATGGACTTATAGCTAGTTGCTTTTTATCTAAAGATATTTATAATTTCTTAAGATATTAATATCCTACAATATATAACAGAATATTGCCAAATGTATTTGGCAATATTCCTTTTAGTCAAGGGCATTTAAAATACATTAACTTGGCAATACTTCACTAAAACCTTACATAATGTCTTGTAAAAGAAGTTTTGTATAACTTTGTCTAACATTTGTAAGATGTAAGTATTTTAGCCCATTGTACTATGTATAAATATATGTATGTTATATATTTATACATAGTCGTGGCGCAGAGGCACAAGTGTGTGACAGTAAACGCGACTGGTTGTGAATTCGATTCCCACGCGAGGAAATGAAATATTTATTTATATTTATATTTTCATTTCTTCGCTCTGGTGTCCAAGCAAAGCGCGGCGTTGAGTTCCGCCACTCAACACACAATGCCATGTGAGTTCGGCAGAAAATGGGACACTGTCTTAACAATAGGTTCCTTCTGCCTAGTGTGCGGGATATAGCATGAAGATGATTTATTTTTTAAATTAAACATTACGTCGAACGTGAATCAAATAAGAAACATGTTGTAATCATACTTAATTATTAAAAATACTGTATATACATATATTAAGAATATATTCGCTAAAAAACGTCTGTCATTTGATTTCCAAAGCCACAACTATAGAACGATTAGTTGTTATAATTATAATTTGGAAGAGAGAGAATTGATGGACACCCATCAATTCTTAACTAAAATGAAAATTGCTTAACGCAATCTATACCTATAAAAGTCAAATTTAATCTTAGTATTGCCATATTAATCAAATTAATCTAGCATTTATAGCATAGCACAGTGATTCTCAACCACTGTGCCGCGGCACTTTTGTGTGCCGCCAAATTTCAAAAGTGTGCCGCGAAATTTTGCAAATATATAGTTAATATAATTAAATTATATCATTTAAAAAGAAAAATATTATTAACATATATATATATATATATATATATATATATATATATATATATATTCATCCACAAAAAAATTAATTCGTATATTTTAATTTTTTTTCATAAACTATTTATGCAGTGTGTTGTAGTAAATAATTTCTCTTTGTGTGCCGTCAAATTTTGAAATCGTTAAATATGTGCCGCAACAAAAAAAAGGTTGAGAATCACTGGCATAGCATCTATAAAGACTCGAGTCGAGTCATCTCTTGTCTCGAGTAATTCATAAGCATTTAGCCTCTGGACGTTGAGCATTGTAGAAATAAAATTTAGCTAATATTTCACTGTGGCAATTTATATAATGATTTAAATATTTATTATTAGATAAATATTGAAATGTATGTTTGAGTTGTAATGTAAATAATAATTTATTTATAACTCATATTGGCAACTACGTATGTACAAATAAGACACATTCATCGTAGCGCAGTGGGGAAACGGTAGTGGGTTTGATCCAACTCAGAGGATCGCACAACGGTTTCTGTGCATTATATATCAAATCAGATCAAATTAATTCAGCTTCAAGAAGTTTCCCGCTTGCGGCAGGGTAAGCAGAGGGAACCTAGTTTTAAGGCACTCTGTTCCCCACTTTGAATTCAACATAAGGTTTTTGCCTTAGAACCAAAGCGAATAAATGAAAATATTAAGAAATAATAATTCATTCCCTCGGGTAGGGATCCATTAAGTTCTGCCACTCAACACGCAATGAATGCGGGATACAGCGTGAAGCTGGTTTTAATTTTTGATTTAACTTTCTAATATAGCCTATATAGGTGTGTAGAGTAATTAATTTTTCAATGACGGCACCCAATCGTTGCTAATTGCTCCTTTTTGTGACAAAATAAATCGGCGTAGTCACCGCCCACATAGTTCAAGACGTAATTTACTTTCATAAATCATCCATTTTCAATAGAAAATCTTGTATATTTAAGTGTTACAAAGGTTATATATTAGTAGATATTACAAATAATGTTGTTATAGCATTTTACGCTACATCAGTAGTTTATGTATTTAAAAATTAATTTATATAAAATCAGCTTCACGCTGTATCCTGTGTATAGGGTAGGCAGAGGGAACCTAGTGTAAAGACATTGCGTTTCCCACTTTCCACCAAATTATTCAAGGCATTGCCTGGACTTGCGGTACTCAACGCCAAACTTTTTTGGGAATCGAACCGACAACCACGTTGTTACAGTCACACCTTTGTGCCCCTGCGCCACGACGGTCTCGATTACGACGGATTAGTATTATATTTGATTTTTGTAATTTCAATTTCCAAGTAAGAATATGTTAATATTGATAGCGTTCACTAATCCATGTTTATTATGTTTTAAAATCTGTATAAAAATGAGTTCCTACTGTAGTGCAGGATGGATACCTTTAATAACTTATATTATATTAAAGTAAAATAACACATTTTTAAATATTACATAGTCTTTAGATTATTCAGATTTCCATATTTTCTATAGTTTTTGCGCATTAACCGGCGACCTTCTCTGAACAATTACTTATGGTAAGTCAGAGATGGATCCTGGCTGATGCGTCATAGTAAAGCATTTTTATATTCTGTAAGGAGCATCTACTTCCAAAGGATTCTTTTGAACCCGAGAATTGTTTAAGAAATATATAACAATAGTATTATTGTATAAATATATATAATATAAGCGCGGCGTTGAGTTCTGCCACTCAACACGCACATCTCCAGAATTCGGTAGAAAGTGGGGAACGGAGTGTCTCAACACTAGGTTCCCTCTGCCTACCCTGCTGTGTGCGGGATACAGCGTGAAGCTGATTTATTTATTTTTATATATAATATATATGGCTAATATAACTTTAAACTGTAAATTAATAATTGCTAAAATTATTTCTTAAAAAAACAGTAGCTAGCCAAGATAACCTATTATAGAAAAATGTATTTATTGACATTACTTACCTAAAAGTCAATGTAACTTGGCCGAACAGTTTTTTGTTTTCCATATTGTCAGTATCCACGTGCAGGACACCTTGGATTTTGTCGATGCAGCCATTTTCCACCACCAAGTCTCTTGACGCCAAATATAATGTTAACTTGTTGTTTGGTGATGATTTTTTGAAGACACTGAAAAATTAAATATAACATAATTTTCTTATAAATCAGCTTCACGCTGTATCCCGCACTCAGCAGGGTAGGCAGAGGGAACCTAGTGTTAAGACACTCCGTTCCCCACTTTCCTCCAAGTTCTGGACGTATTGCGTGTTGAGTGGCGGAACTCAACGCCGCGCTTTATCTCGATACCAGAGCGAAGAAATGAAAATATAAATGTGAATAAATATTTAATTTACTCGAGTGGGGATCGAACCCACAACCAGTCGATTTTACAGTCAAACTTTGTGCCCCTGCGCCACGACTGGCCTCATAATTCTCTTATTTATAAGAAAATAAAAGGCTATGTGAAAAATATAGGTCAACTAGTGTCCCGCTACAGTAGAATACAACGTGACATTGGAGAAATGATCAGGTCTTAAATGGCACGTTCGGAAAGCCATAATCGAAGAACAGAAATTATATATTACAGATCCTTTTTAGTCTCGGCTTTACTCTAATGTGTTGTAAGTTCGACTCCCACTCTGGGGAATGAAATATCTAATATTTTCGTTTCCATGCTATGGTATCGAGGAAAAGAGCGGTGTTGAGTTCCGCCAATCAACACGCAATGCCTCAAGAAAAGCGGAACGTGGGTGACGAAAGTTTCTTAATAGGGAACGGAGTGTCTTAACACTAGGTTCCTTCTGCCTACCCTGCTGTTTGCGGGATACAGCGTGAAGCTGATTTTTTAAACATAAAATACGTGGTTTTGTAACTTAGTTTTATCTGATACTTGTTACGTCAATTTAATTATTATTTTCTAAAGCACACATAAAAGGCGCCGCTTTCAATATCGTTTGAAGTGGTTAATTTTTATTCATATTTGATAAGATATACTTATTTGTTTAATATGTATCTCTCGAGTTTTAATTATTTGGATTTTTTTTTGCTTTACAGTATGTGCTTTAAAGGACTCGTTGTCCTAAAATAAACATGGCCTTAGCTTTTCAAATAAATAGAATATAAATTTTATTTATTTTTAAGTAAATAAAAAAAATATTTTTATTTTTTTGAGGCCAGTCGTGGCGCAGCGGCACGAAGTGTGACTGGTTGTAGATTCGATCCCCACTCGAGGAGATGAAATATTTACTTAAATTTATATTTCCATTTCTTCGCTCTGTCGAGGTTAAGCGCGGCGTTTAGTTCTGCCACTCAACACGCAATGCCTCCAGAATTCGGCAGAAAGTGGGGAACGCAGTGTCTTAACACTAGGTTCCCTCTGCCTACCCTGCTGTGTGCGGGATACAGCGTGAAGCTGATTTAATTTGATTTTATTTTTTTATTTATTTTTAATGCATTATCGTAAAATAATGCTTTCTGTACTTTTTCTTCTTTAACGCCCAATATTAATAACCTATCTCCAACGTCAATCTTCGATTGTTTCATACATCTATCCAATCTAGAGATTGGACAGATGTATGGAACAATCGAAGATTGACGATGGACATAGGTTATTAATATTGGGCGTAAGTATATATAAACTTTAAGAATGCTACTCATTAGTAATAAATTTATCTGTCCAATTTTATTTGATTTTCATGTACAAATAGTAGTTTTACAATAAGAAACGCAATCTATTAGAAAGTATTAGTAATAATAAACAACATATTAGCGACGCCAACAGTGTAGATCGTACGAGTTTGATTCAAATTTTCAGTTTTCGCAAGTTCTATTCGATTTTGGGGGAAATTTTGGTTATTTAATGTCTTATATCGTAAAATAAAGTAAAGATTTCGGAGAATAGATGCAAACGTTAATAAATATTTTAAATTGGGAAATATTTTTTCCTACATTTGGGTCACACGAGCCAGTGCCGTCTTTGAACAGCTCTCAGCAAATAAAACAAAGAACGCATGGTGAATATATAGAAATCGAAGCAGTTTCTTCTTTTTATACTGTTTCCTTGATTTGATAAAGCAATCCAAATGTCAAATATTTCAATATAAAAAATAGAAATATTTACATACTTAATGTACAAATATTTTTTCGGCCTTCGCTTTTATTGAATGAGTTGTAGGAATGTACGTACACCTTTTCTATAATTTTTAGAGATTATAAAACAATACACTATTTTTTATATATTTTTTATTTCGACTCTGGTAAAAAAAATCGCAGCGTTAATATCCTCTATTTAACAAACATTAGTAGGTAAGTGGAGAAGGGAGTGCCTTGACACAAATTTTTTTACTTCTGCTTAGCCAAATATCATACATAGTCTCCTAAAATTTTATTAATCTTTTTATGCGAAATAAATTGAACGTGATTGCAATAATTAAGTATAATCGACTGAAGCGTAGTTCAGACAGGTTAAGTGAGATGATTCATCGTTTGGTTGAAATTTACGTAAATAATGTATTAAAAGATATATTTTGTAAATTCAACTTGATTGGAAATATAAAAATTAATCTTTATATCGAATACTGATGACGAATTTAATTAAAATATATACATATAGTCGTGCAACAGTCGCACAAGCGTGCGAGTGTAAACGTGAGAGGTTGCGGGTTCGATTCCCACTCGAAGAAATTAAACTTTTTAATATTTTCATTACTTTGCTCTGGTAGCGAGGCAAAACGGGTTGAATTTTGCCACTCAATGATAAACGGATCAATGATATTAATCAATGCACTCCCTTCTCCGCTTACATTCTAATGTTTGTTAAATAGAGGATATGAACGCTGCGATTTGTCTTACCAGAGCTGAAATAAAAATATTTAAAAAAAATGTGTATTATTTTATAATCTCTAAAAATTTGACGAAAGGTACATTCCTACAACTCATTCAATAAAAGCGAAAGGCGGAAAAAATATATATACATTAAGTATGTAAATATTTATCTTTTTTTTTATTCAAATATTTGACATTTGGATTGCTTTATCAAATCAAGCAAACAGTATAAAAAGAAGAAACTGCCTAGCTTTCTATATATTCACCATGAGTTCTTTGTTTTATTTGCTGAGAGCTGTTCAAAGATGTCACTGGCTTGTGCGACCTAAATATAGGAAAAATGAATAAAAAAAAATCAAATCAGCTTCACGCTGTATCCCGCTCACAGCAGGGTAGGCAGAGGGAACCTAGTGTTAAGACACACCGTTCCCCACTTTCCGCCAAGTTCTGGAGGCATTGCGTGTTGAGTGGCGGAACTCAACGCCGCACTTTGCCTCGACATCAGAACAAAGAAATTAAAATATAAATGTAAGTAAATATTTTATCTCTTCGAGTGGGGATCGAACCTACAACCAGTCGATTTTACAGTGATGCTATATTGTAGGTACTAAATAGCGTCAGCAACACTGTTAACAAATGCCCTTTATTCATTTAAAGACTTTGAAAATAAGAAGTAGTTGAATTTATTGTAACTTCAAAGATATATAAACTGTACTTTCAAAGGAATAAGTCTTTATAGCTCTCCACGATAAGTATCTATAAATTACTACACGGCTAAAAATTTAAAAACTAAATTATTTAAAACTAAATTATATTTATATTTAGTAGAGAAATGTAAATATTGTGAGAAAAAAAATAGATAAAATTTTCCTATTCTTTAATTTTTTTAAGCTATTTTCCTATTTTTAATTTTTTTTAGAGTTCCTTACCTCAATAGAGAAAATGGAACTCTTATAGAATCACTTAATTTTCCGTCTGTCAATACCATTCATCTGGGGGCACGGCAGTGCCCCCGCCAAGTCGAGCAAAAAAAAGCGGCACGGCCGTACCATCCTTTTCTCGAAGCAATTCAGGCCATTTTCGACCCCCTATAATTTCGTTCTGGATAAAACAAGGAACCTGAATTTTCAGTAACTAATCAGGCATTATATAAACACGGTATATTTAAAATTTCAGTCAATTTGAACCAGTAGTTTAGGAATGACAACTTGTTAAAGTTTCTACATTTT
>JAATLQ010010770.1:1700-14700 GCA_013421005.1 Heliconius erato x Heliconius himera
TGTGGGACGCCATTGGACTTAGTGAAAAAAAATATTTTTGTTTCGAATACTACAATATGGGTATCAAATTCAAGAACTCAATTCCAGGATTTCAAAAAGGTATATCATGATTATCATTACCATAATAAATTCTAACAAAAAAAGGAAAAATAAAAAAATATTTGTAAAAACAAAAACCCCGACTGCATAAAACTAAAAAGAAAATAAATAAGCCCAATAGTTTATTAGGATTAACAGTCGGGACCCATAAGTATTTCTTCAATCAATAAAATCTTTACCAGGAGCCCCGCATAATTTAAAGAGGTCCCGACTGTTAATACTAATAAACTATTGGGCTTATTTATTTTCTTTTTAGTTTTATGCAGTCGGGGTTTTTGTTTTTACAAATATTTTTTTTTTCTTTTTATTTTGTACTAGCGGACATGCGCGGCTTCGCCTGCTTGAACTATACAAATCTTTTTTAAATATATTTATGAAATTATTTTCCATTTTCAATAGGATTAGTAAGAAAATATAAGCCTACATAATCAAAATAAGCCGAAAAAGAGAAGTAGATAGTAAAATTTTATTAATAGAAAAAATACCAGAGTAATTGAAATGAACAAACAAAATTAAATAAAATTAAAATCAAAATAAAACAGCTTCACACAACCAGTTGATTTTACAGTCACATTTTGTGCTCCTGCGCCACGACTGGCCTCATATTTAAAGGAATTAAAATTAAAAGTATAACACGAAATATAATCTATACTATAATAAAACAGTAAAAAAATAGATAACTTTATGCGAACATATATGCTGTCGCCGAGTTTTATTTGGATTTTTTATAAGATTACAATGTGTTCGTTACAACATATGATTTTTTGCACATGACCGTTCTACTCCTATGTTTAAATCTTTCATATTTTTCCCGACTGCTAAGGAAGGGTTATTTTTTTCGCGCGTATCTTGTATGTATGTATTATTCTTTATTACCTCATATCTCCAGAACCGCTGAACGGATTTACATAATTGAGGTATCGTTAGATTCATATTAGTAGCCCGAGTGTTCTTAGATAATTGACGTTAAATAAAAACAATCATGGCGGCTGTGGGACGCCATTGGACTAAGTGAAAAAAAAAAATTTCGTTTTGAATACCACAATATGGGTCTCAAATTCAAGAGCTTACTACGAGGATTTCAAAAAGGTATATCATGATTATGATTACCATAATGAATTCTAACAAAAAAGTAAAAATAAAAAAATATTTGTAAAAACAAAAACCCCGACTGCATAAAACTAAAAAGAAAATAAACAAGTCCAATAGTTTATTAGGATTAACAGTCGGGACCTATAAGTCGAGATCTAAAAGTATTTCATTTTATACTATCAGTACGGGGCCAGTCGTGGCGCAGGGGCAAATTGTGACTATTGTGGGTTCGATCCCCACTGGAGGAAATTAAATATTTATTTACATTTATATTTTCTTTCTTTTCTCTGGCGTCGAGGCAAAGCGCGGTGTTGAGTTCCGCCACTCAACACGCAATACCTTCAGTACTCGGCGGAAAGTGGGGAACGGAGTGTCTTAACACTAGGTTCCCTCTGCCTACCCTTCTGTGTGCGGGATACAGCGTGAAGCTTCATAGTGTCAGTAATAGCATCGATACATTTTCATATTTACAACATTTTTATATAAACAACTTTTTTATATAAACTTTCATTTATACAAACTTTAACGAGAAAACTTCGAAACTTAATTAACCAGAAGTTATGAATTGCAAGTGAATAAAATCTGTAAAACACAATATCTGGCAAATTCTATAGAAATAGTTGGTTTTTAAAGAAAAAAAGAAAAAAAAAATGGTGTCCATGACCAATTTCAGTAGGCGAGGTCGAAGTGAGATTGTAATTAAGAAAGTTTATTCAGCACTATTTAATGAGACTGAATGAACGAAACTCATCTAATGAGACGTATTGTGTTAGACCAGTGAATGTTTTTTGAGCGAAATGTTTTTTTCAATATTTTTCTTTTTGTTAAGATACATCTTATAAGTACTTATAAAGATTAAAGCGTATAAAAATATATCTTTTACGTCTTTACATTACAAATTTTGATATTTTGAACTTTTCTCTGCTGTAATAGCTTCTCGCTGTATCCCATAGCAGGACAGGCAGAGTGATCATATATAGTGTGTTTCCCATCACCACTTTAAGCGAAACCACAGTTTTAACTACTCTATAACAACCTAATACAATTAAAACAAACGACGATAACGCCACACACGCACTGTTGAATTGCGTAAAATAGAACGAGAGATATTCTTTTCTCGTTCTAGTATGTATTTTGGTAGTAGTAGGTGTTTACGTTTTTGGTATCTATTCTTAACTGCGTCACAAGAAATACAGTATGGATAAACACCTTTTGAGTTTAGACATAGGATTTTCTTTTCTGTCGAGGTATCTTGATTAATTTCCTTAGGTATAGGTTTGAAATATTTTACCCTATATGCTGCTACCGTAAAAGGAGCAAAGACGCTTCCACTCTGTATAGCTAGCTAGGTACAATAAAAAAGGTACATTTTCATACACATAAAAAAATCAATTTATCAACTAGACGAAGAATTATTACTTGTAAATTGGGCAAATCTTTCATCGAATACCAACAACAACAGCGCGTCCCTTGCGTACCTACATTTTTTATGTTGTCTTTTGTTTATCGTCATTTGTCAAAGAGGACCGTTGGGATAAATTAAAATATTTATTTAAATACATTATAATAAGCTTAAAAAAATACTTAAAAAAAAAAAATGTATTAGAAATAATTTAATTGTCTTAAAAATTACTTAAAATAATAAAATCCTTTTTGTGTTTTAATAAGTAGATACTGCCAATAATTAAGTAGATGTAAAGAATTGTTAGTAATAAGTCATGATAATGTTGATTTTAAGAAAAATATAATATGGCTGCTGTATCCTGCATATAATATAGTGCAGGCAGAAGGAATCTAGTGTGAATACACTTTGTTTCCTAATTTTCGTCCAATTCTTGAAACATTACTTATTGAATGGCGGATCTTAACGCCGCGCTTTGTCTTGTTACTACAGTGAAGAAATGAAAGTAATTTATTACTCCGTATGGGAAATGAATTTACATCTTACCTTCAGACGCTGTGCAGCTGCCACGGCGACCTTTTTATCATTTTTTACAAGTTTTTTAAATTTAAATTACCGAGTTAGTATGTCGGTTTTTACAAGCTCTATTTGACCCACTTCACACTGTCCGATTGAACTTCTGATTACTTCTTCAGTTTTGATGACAATTAAATTACAAAATATGAATAATAATTCAAAATGGCCGGCGGAACAAAATGGTAGATTACAATATTTTGCACAACCCACCTAATACCATTTAAAATGAAAGCGTTTGATTTGTAAAATAAAATACACCATGAAAAAAATATAGGAAGGTTGTTTTTAAAAAGATTTTTTTAATTAAAAATTTTAGATCTTAACCTTTTCCAGCTATAATGTTAGATTACATAAGACTATAATGATTGTAAAAACACCTTATTTTTGAAAGTAATTAAATTAGGTATTAATGAATTGTAAAAAATTGTGAACAATTTGCTTTTAACAGTTAATTTAGACCTTTGTTACTATATACATAATATGTAGTTATTTGTAAATAATTTTGTAAAAAAGTCAGAAAAAATACATTTTGAAAATATAACTTAAACAGCTGACTATAAAAGAGGGCGCCATAATATTTTCTTTCTTATAACAAAACGAAATCTAAATACAAAATAAAATAAAAAAAAAATCCGATTAGTACAATATTTTGCCCTTAACCTGGCTAGCTTTAATAAATGATGACTTCTATTAACTAATTATGACTAGTTTTAATAAATTAGATTCAAAATAAAAAAAATCTCCATTTTGCATGATAAATCTCTATTTTCCATGTGTAATTCAATAAAAATAGTTAGAAACCTAAACATTTATTTTGTTAATCAATAGTTCAGCTAGCTAGCTGTAAAGCGCTGTGACAAAAATTTTGAAATGTAGTGACTAAAAACGAAATGTATCTGGGTGTTACACCCATATAGCCTTTAAAGGTTAATAATTTTGCCAATAATTATGCCAGTCGTAGCGCAGGGGCACAAGGTGTGGCTGTAAACGCAACTAGTTGTGGGTTCGATCCCCACTCGAGAATATGAAATATTTATTTAAATTTGTATTTCCATTTTTTCGCTCTGGTGTTGAAGCAAGTCGTGGCGTTGAGTTCCACCTCAACACGCAATACCTCCATAATTCGGCGGAAAGTGGGAAACGGAGTGTCTTAACACTAGATTCCACCTCCCTGATTTGTGCGGCATACAGCGTGAAACTGAATTAATTTTATTTTTTAACTAAATAATGGTTTTCTAAGTAATAAAAACTTATAATAATAAAATATATTTTACACTTTAATATATTTTAAAACATCTTTAGCCAATAACATGAATACTTAATAAGCTTGAAACAAAATTAGCTACACTTAAGTAAGCTTTTGTTTGAAGATTTGAACTGCAATATAGCAACATATATTGCAATGTTATTTAAAAAAATATTCCTTTAAATAGTAAATAGATGTTTCTCTTAATTTTTTTAAATTTTTGACCAATATACCTATTAGTTGTGATATAAATTAGGTTAAGTTATATTTTTTAAAGTAAATGGTTTTAGATATCTTAAACAAAAAATATAAAAAAAGAAATTAATGAAATAAATCTATTTTTTTATTTATATATTTGCTTATAAAAATATGAACTATTATATAATATAATTTTACAATAGCGCCATCTATTGATAAAGTCAGAAGCTACATAGTTATGAGCTTTAATGTAATAATAATTACTTAGTTATGTTGCTTAACACCACTAGGTGGCGCTCAAACATGTTCACAAATTGTATTTATAGATGGCGCTGTAATTGTATGAACTACAAATTGACAACGTATAATTTAAATAAAAATGTAACTATATGAGCATTGAATAAAATGACTGAGATGTTTTATATTAATATCGTTATATATACCTATAGTTTATATGAATAGATTTCGGTACTTATTTTTTTCTTTTGGAAAATGGTGAACAGAGTGTCTTTCTATCTACAGCTATGTATATGCGGGATAAAGAGGTCAAGGCATTCTGTTTTCACTGTAACCCTTAATCAATGCAAGTGTTGAGTATAAAATTTCCGAAAAAAAAAACGATCAAACGCTGGACATGAAACTCTTGATACTAGAATCCATCTTTGTTACCATCAAAACAAGTCCATCCAACACACAAACAAATTGTGTTAATGCACCAACCACCACTTGGCACATTTCCAAGCAGGCTCATCAAATTTTTCTCGAGGCTGTTTATCTGATAAAATGTTTAAATCTTACTCTTGTTATATTTGTAAGTCTCTTTATTTTTTTTTACTAAAAGCTCTGTATCGTAACGTTTTGACTAGAAAAGATTTTACTTCGAATATGTAGTTGTTTCTACATAAATATACAAATGTATTTCTTTAATAAGTACCTACTGTTGTAAACAGTCAGACGAAACTACTGTCGTTAGAAAGTAAAAAATCTTGAAAATCTACAAAAGAATCTACGAAAGAATCTTGGTTAGCAAAAAAAGATTAAATGCGAGTCTGGCGGTACCAAATTTAAGGATTTTAGGTCAACGGGAAGTACAACTTATGATAATAGGTGACAAACTTTATTTGTACTGTAAGTTCTTACTTCGTGCCAAATTTCATAACTGTATGTCCAGGGGAAGTACCTACCCTATACAATAAGTATGCTGCGGGCTATAAGCAATGATAACAGTTATGTGCCAAAAAGCGATTTACTTATTATATTTGCGTTATGCTGCATCAATAATGATTCATGTTAATTCTAAGTTCTCTCAAATCAAGATTGCACTATCTTTCAAATATCTGATAGAGATCTACATGAATTATTTATTAGATATCTATTAACATTTATTAAGAATGCTAAAAAGGATGCTTTTATATTTATTTGTTATTCTGTAAATAAAAAAATCATGTTTTACAAGCAAATATTAATTAATACATATTAATATTTGCTTGTAGATCGTAAACAAGATTAAATAATATTGATACTAACTGGATCTCTTTTTGACATAATATATTCTGTTATATCGTAACATTATCTCTTTTTTACCGCACAATCTCTTTCGTGTGCTCTCCATACAACGTGACATTGGCGAAGTGATTCGTGCTAAATTGGCACGCTCGGTACGCCCTAAATTAAGAACTGAACTGAACTAATATCGATATTTCATTTGTGTTCTGTTTATTATATCAAAAGCTTAGATAAGTTTGGCACATTCTAAAAGGTGACTGACAGTCAGGTTACGCCTTATCAAAAACGGAGTGGCTAGGGAGATTTCAATGCAAAACGAGAAGAAACAGTTGATTATTGATAATGTAATGTTATAGCCAGAACATTGAGGTCAGTTTTGGCGCAGGGGCAAAAGAGTGCAACTATAAACGCAACAGGTTGTGGGTTCGATTTCTACACGAGCAAATGAAATATAAATACACTATATTTCACGTGCGTTAGAGAAAAACACTTAGTACTTGATAATGTTCACAATTTATAACTTCAAAGTTTAAAGCTATTTAGGGGTCAGTCATTCCGGAGTGAACGTTAATCTCGTTTTATTGCCCACTTCCGATAGTTCGGTTTGTCCTGAGGTTGGGATTTTAGTGCTGCTACTGAACTGGAAAATCGATGTAATATATTTAGTAAAAAGATATATGCGGCTTTTTTCTTTTTAAAAATGTTCTTATAAATTTATGATTTGGTTGATAGAAATGTTATATTATTTATAAAATAAAACATAAAATATAAGACTAATGCGCAATATCTGTTTTTAACATATTTTTTTTTTGAGTCGTCATCGTTTCACGCTTACCAAAGCCCACAGCTGGACCTCCCCCAAAGATCTAAACGATGATCGATCGTGTCCTTACCAAAATGCTTGATTTTTAAAAATAGTTATAATAATATTTGGTTTGGTTCATAATAATAACGAATCATTAAATATATTATATATTTAATGATTCTTTATGTTCTAATTTATTATCTTATGATATTTAACTGTTCTAATAGTTTCTAAATAATTTCTTCATGGCCTAGATTCTTGGTTTCGTTCATCTTTTAAACTAAAAGTACTTATTCAAAATCAAAAATGATAGATAATAAAAAGGTAATAACAAAATAAAAAAAAGTCCTTACAATTTTATTTAGTTTAGCTTATTAGTTAACAAAGATTAAATCATTAATATTTAATACATTGGTTGCCTTGACTTGATTGAAAAGGTCTTTACAGGCAGATCGACAGAGAGAACAAAATAATATAATACTACTTTACTTATTTCAATGTTGAACTAATGATAGTATATAAAGTTAACTTAACAAGAAATTGGGAAGGATGGTATTGTATGAGAGCTATAATTTAAGTTGGAAACTCCATCGTCGACTTCGTAATCAGCGTGTAGCCTCTGGAGTTTCGGAACTAGTTAATACTCGCCAAGTTATTGATAATACATTAGTTGGTAACTTATCACTTATTTTTTTAGATGTTGTTATATTTTTGATTAATTTTTACATACATTTTAACCTATTTTTAAATATTTAATTGCGGTGAAGTTTAGACTGCACAATATTCTTACGAATGTAATGTATTTTAGAGACCTTAGAATGGCGCTAAAATAAAAATGAATAATAAAAAAAAGAAACAAAAACAGTAATTATTGTTCTAGGGAAAACGTTTAAAGTATAAGTATAAATTCGTTCCAAAAATCTTAAAGTATAAAAAATATTGAATCGAAATTATAATTCGAAATGTGTAATACTTACTTAGAAACATATACTTTCTAAGGCCTGAATGGTTACTATCCATTTGGATTTCAATTTCGTTATTTGCTTTCTTTGAGCGTTAAAGTGTTAGAGTTCCTAGTTCTAGAATCAGTAACATTCAATAGCAAAGTAAAATACGTTTATATAATTTGAATTGATGAAAAGCGGAGATCGGGGTGTCTTAACAATATAATTATTTTCTCTGTCTACCCTGATGTATTTCTACCGAGATAAAACGTAAAATAAAAAAAGTCCTTTGTTCTGTGGACAGAACCACAGTCAAAATGGCTTATAGCTTCACCTTATCAGGGAGGCAGAGAGAACTGGGAACCTAGTCTTAATGAGAACGCAGTATGTTAACACTAGGCTCCCAGATTCCCTCTGCCTACCCTGCTATGTATAGGATGCAGCATGAAGGTCAAAGAGGGAAATACCGTAAAGCTTAAAATCCCGTCGACTGTGAATTATACAAAAAAGTTTTCTATTTTATTAGTCCTTACTTTCTTTTTTCGTTATACACAGAAAGGTGAAATGACGACATACTCTTTCTCTTTGAACATTTAAAAACTATTTTGTGACAGTAAAGAAAATGTTGAATTTCTCCCAAGTTGATCGAATTTAGGGCAGGTACGAAGATAAGGGTCGTGAAAGCAAAGATAAGCCGGGATCCAGATATTGATCTCATAATGAATTCCTTAAGTGCGGGTCAACTTTTGCTTTGCCGAGCCCAGTCCCAGCTATAAGGCGATTATGTTAGAAATTTACCTACCTATAAGATCTATAAGTTCCTATAAGACTTGGGCCTGTACTGTTGCTAAGGAAATATAGTAATCAATTAAACTGATTTTCATTACATATTATATTCACTTTTTTCGTTTCAATCTTTCTATTAGAATAAGCTTTCTGTATAGTGGTATCTCGTAATCGATATTTATAAGAATTGATTTTTATTTAATATCTGACGGCTATTTAATAACTTTATTGAATGATATTTGCATTTCGTCATATCATTCGGCTACATAACCACAGAAATTCCTAACCACGCTAATCAATTGCAATTTAATATGTTATTATATAGACGTTCTATGATAGATATATCAGATGTTTTAACTATATAAATGTACTGCCAAAAAATATGACTAAAATCTTTTACGAAGTCATCATATCCTAATTTATATTAGATGAGTTTGGCCCTCAGTTTTTATATGTCAATAAGAGATCAACCTGGTTAAGCGCAGCTGCTAACCTACGATATTTCTGACTTTTCAATTATAATATCATCAAGTCTATATCAAACTAAACAAAATTTGTTTAAGTTCTATTTTGCATTTTTCTGTACTTTAGCTGGTCTTTTTTAGTATACACTTGGTGCAGGGCCATCTAGCGAATCCAATTATATTTTCAAATCAGAAATTTTCCGGGGCCTATTAAAATAAACCTACAAGATTTCATCCACATCATTTTACCTGCTAAGGAAAACGGATGACTAGCACAGACGCCGAAGAATTACATGTATAAATATACAAATTATTTGGCCTTTAATATATACATTTTAAACACCAAACTAAATATTAAATGTTTTTGACTTAAAGTTAATTACTTTAAATTACTCATAATGTAAACACCTGCCCTATAATCTTATACACAAATTAAAAGTGAAAGTAAATTAAGACATAAAATATATATTACTTGTATCGACATAATTGGTTGATACATGTTATATTATAAAAATAATAATTGATATATTTAAAATTCAATTAATTGCGAATGCGGTGGTCATGGTAAATGATAATGTAATTTTTAACTACTTCTAGAAATAGAGTAACCATATATCAAAAACTAATGCACCGATATTGATGAAATTTAGAATGTTCATAAGTTGGAAGAATCTGTAAAAACGAAAAGGGTCATCTCATTAAGACTTTTACTTTTCTAGTGAAATTTGTACAAACATACAAATATACAAGCACTTAAATTAAACACCAAAACGTAGATACTGCCTCTCAGTAACAAAACTGAAGAACAGACGAAAATGGAACTGATGTCATAGTAATGATATCTATTTACAGTACATGAATGTCTAATATATAAAAAGTAATCTACATACTCGTATTGCAAACAAGAACTTGATCAAATATTATCAAAATTATGTTCGCTGGACATTTTTAACACTCTTTTTCGGCACTTTTATTTCAAATCTTAATTCAAACAAAATTCTTAAGACAGTTGCATATTTTACTAATAAACGATCCTGTTATAGCATCCTTGATATATTATTACCATAAGTTTTAAGATGGAATGAAATAAAAATATAAAAAAAACTATGCTCTTAAATATAGATTACCTATTTAGATACTCTAAAGAGCGTGGGACTGAAAATTGTTTTAATATGAGATTTGCTAAGCTATAATCCGGTTAGATCCAGTCTTTACAAAAATATTTAGGAATTAGTTGCTATACAAACTGGTTACGATTTAAAAATAAAATAAAGTGGGCTACTCTGTATGATGAGTGTGGCCAGTCGCGGCGCAGGGCCACAAACGCGTCCTGACTGATTGTCTGACTCACTGACAGGTTGTAAGTTCAATTCCCACGCGAGGAAATGAAATACTTAATATATTCATTTCTTCTCTCTGGTGTCGAGGCAAAGCGCGGTTAAAAGGAAGTGTTTTAAGTCCAGGGTCCCTCTGGTGACTCTGCTTTATGCGTGTTAAAGAATATAAATAAAAAAATATAAATTATACATTTGAGAATAAGAATTCTTGGAAAGGTATTGAAAAAGTCTTTTATTTGTTTTTCCCTTTTTTCTCTTATTTTATGTCTTTTATGTGGGAAGCTCTATTTTTTTCGCTAATGACCTACTCATACCTACTCATACACTATGTGAGTAGGATAGAAAAGACACGATGGAGATTGGTTAATCCAATGTGGAGAAATTAAATAACAAATACATAATCTCAGAAATTCTAGAATATTTTATTGCATAAATATATATAAAAAGAATAAGTCCAGAAGTCGTAAAACATGTTTATATATCTTTTTTTAGATTCTACATCTTATAGAAATCTTTACAAAAAAAAATATGCTGGTAAAATATGGTGGGCCACACGTCTTGAACTTGTTCTGGTTTTTGTGCAATTTATGCTGGAATTCAGAGGAGGACCTAGACGATTGACGAGGTGCGGTTATCGTGCCTTTGTATAAAGGCACAGGTTCACTGATAGACTGCGCAAGCCATAGGGCTATCAGTTTGATTAGCTTAGGTAGTAAAGTTTATGCTAAAGTTTTAGCGAGAAGAATGCAAGAGAGATCTGAAAGGATGTTGTGGGAGGCCCAATTAGGCTTTAGACCTGGAAGAGGCTCTATGGATCAGATCTTTTCTCTCCGCATGATCATGGAAAAATTTTTGGCCTTTAACCAAAAAGTTTTTTGTGCTTTTGTGGACTTGGAAAAGGCGTTTGACAGAGTTGTAACAGCAAAATTATGGGATATACTACCCCGGTACAATGTGAGCGGACCCTTGCTGCAGGCTGTAAAGTCTCTTTACAGAGATTACTCAGCCTGCGTGCGAGTAGGAGCTGGCATGTCGCCCTGGTTTGACATCCGATCGGGTGTTAAACAAGGTCATGTCAACTTGGTTGTTCAATTTGTATTTGGATAGCTGTCTTCAAGGAGTAAAACAAAGTGATATGGGAGTGAAAATAGGTGACTTGAATGTGAATTGCCTGCTTTACACAGATTATGCAGTGCTTATTGCATCATCAGAATGCGACAGGCATAGGTCACCACTCTGAAAATAATGATCTAAGCCTGAATACGAACAAGACAAAGATTCTAGTTTTTGAACGAAATGAAGAAAGGACGGAATGCACGATCAGTGTAAATGGTAAGATATTAGAACAAGTGAATGAAGTGGTATATTTGGTAAGTATGTGCAGTAGAGATGGAAGATACGAGATGGATGCGGAAAGGCGTATTGCTGCCGGTAACAAGGTGAATGGAGCTTTAACTGCATTGATGAGACGGCGAAACGTCAGCACAGCTGCGCGTTTGGCCGTACACAATGCAGTTTTGGTACCGACTCTGTTATACGGCAGCGAAACATTGGTATTACAGAAGAAGAATGAAAGAAAGATGAATGCTGTGGAGATGCGATCTCTTCGTAGGATATGCGGAGTCAGCTTAGCTGATCGAATTCGCAATGAAGTGGTACACAGAATAGCAAGTACTAGCGAGGATGTCACGGTGAGAACGAAGAAGAACGTGCTCAGCTGGTTTGGGCACGTCAAACGAAGTGATGAAAGATTGACAAAAAAAAAATTATGATGGAAAAGTGAGTGGTTAGAAAGGTAGGAGGAGACTTCGGTATCAAAGATACTGGAGGAAGGTTACGTAAAAAGGATGAGGATCCCCCGGAGGGCATGTATAAAGAGGTTGATGACAGTGGACGAGGCGAAAGAGGTATGTAGAGACCGTAGCGTTTGGCGCTCCGTTCTCTCTGACTACCCCGCCAGGGGTAAAGCGTGAAGCTAGTTCTAGTTTTTAGTTCTTTATAAAAAATATAAATAATATAAAGCTGAAAAGTTTCTTTGGTTAAACGGACTAATGTCAGAAATACTGTTTCCAATTGAAAAATATTTTTGTAAAGACTACATCACATTAATTATTTCAAAGTTATCTGGGGCACTTAGACCCGTATTTATTAATCCCTCTTAACTTTAAGATCGATCTTGAGATGCCTTTTTCGATTATACATTATAATCCATAAATGAAAACGGCATCCCAAGATCGATCTCAAAGTTGAAAGCAGTTTATAAATATAGGCCTTAGAATATGTCATGTGCTACATATATACACATCTCTTAGTAATTTCTAGGAACATGGGGGCAAAGCTGTTGATAAATCCCATAGGGAAAGTCAAAAAACCTAGTATTGTAGGGCTTAACCTAAAAATGTAACCTTCTTTAAGTATTGCAAAATTAAAATTTATTTTGTTGACAAACAAGAAAATTGATAACTTTTTACTTTATTTGCTTTTATTAGCCAAGGGGCCGTTCAAGTATTACGTAAGCAGTTTTTTTGCAATTATTGACCCCCCC
>JAATLQ010010774.1:0-11409 GCA_013421005.1 Heliconius erato x Heliconius himera
CGTTTGCCTTGTCCTTTTCCATAAAAAAAAAAAAAAAAAGATAATACCTCATTGGTACAATCATTCCACTTTAAAGTGCCTAGAAGTACACGCAAGCCGTCTAACCTTCTCGAAGTGCCTTTTCGGAGATATATTTTAGGTAAAGATTGCCCTAATAAAATAAACATAAAAATATTAATTGTGGATTGCGCCTTAGATCCATTTAGAGACTCTGTGCTTAGCAGCAACAAAACGCCCCTGATATTTTCTTTTTTCTTATTTCCCTTTTATGATATTTATTTTTATTACTTATGTCATTTTTAGCATTACCGTTATTATTATTATTTTTTTAACAAATTATAGTTATAGTAACTTATCCTTTTTTAAATTTATGTAATTAGACTTTTCTGATAGCTTTTACCAATAATCAACATAAAATCTTTTATATACTAATCTCCAATCTTGCATGCGGTATTCACCTTAAAAGGTAATGCATTTAGTGATAAGAAATTTAGAATTAAAAATATTATTGTAAAATTTATGTAATTACCACTGGTGAATCTGAATAAATAAATAAATAATATAAGAATCGTTGTGCAGTGGCACATTATGTGATATCACCTATAAAAGCGGCGGTTATGGGTTCGATCTTCACTCAGGGGAATGAATTGTTTAATATTTTCATTTTCTCGCTCTGGTAACAAGACAAAGATACTCAACACCAAAAGTATTTACACTAAATTATCTCTGTCTAATCTGCTACAAGCGGGATAAAACATGAATCTACAAGATATATAGATATGTATATTAATGAATGTCAGTTTTGTCTTAGCAAAAATATATTGAGCAAAACTAAAAAAGACACTCGTGAAACAAGTCTTCACCTTATGCGGTGTTTTTTTTTTGTATATTTTTAGGAGAAGAAAAGAACATGGCAACAGTACTAACTGAATTAGGCAGATCAGAAGACATACCTAAAATGTCCGACACAATTAAACAAAATGAACTGACTACAAAAGTTGAAAACCGTTTTGAATTATTTAAATTGAAGAGCAATAGAAAGGCATTATTAATAGTACTCATTTTAAATATTTTACAACACACGAGTGGTGTTCTTGTTATTATATTCTTTGCAGCATCCGTTTTTGAGATGGCTGGATCATCTATAGATTTTAATATTGCTATGATAGTGATTAGTCTGTTTGAGTTATGTGGAAGTGTTTTGAGTCCGATATTGGTGGAGAGAACTGGAAGACGAAGTTTGTTGATGGCGTCAACTGCTATATGTTCTTTAAGTATGGTAATGTATAGTATTTTTTTGTTTTGTAATATGTATAGTCATAGAATTTTGAGGTAGGCAGAAAAGGTGTGTATCACGTGTTAGGGGAAGAAAAATATTTAAAAATATATAAATCTTTGAATATAGTAAGATTCGAACTCGCGCCTAGCGGTTATTAGGATCTTAAATAAATATATTTTTTTCCTATAGGAAAATATTTCTCTGACTGAGATCATCATATATATGTGATGTTGTTTAATGCATTATAAGTTGGATTAATTGTTTTAAGTTATTTTTTAGTTTTTACTCGGCACATATTTCTACTTACATCATATAGAATATCTTGGAATTAAGCAATTTAAATGGATTCCATTTGTACTGCTTAGTATATTCTTTATAGGTTTTAATTTTGGTAAGTATTTTATTCATTTAATTTCTTTTCTTCAATATTGCTTATTTCTCTGAGAAAGTTTTTCCCTCTATGCTTTCTTTTTGACTACCCTAGGCTGAAAGAACTTAGTGCCAAGACATTGTGTTAGTTGCGGTACTCAACACTGCGTCTAATTACAAAAAAGAAATAAAAATAATTAATTTCCCCAAGCAGGATGCGAACCACCAACCACAGTGTCCCTGGTAGCTCCAAAATAAAGAGCTTTATTAAAATTTCAGGCTATCTGACTGTATATGCACTGGCTGTCGATTCCATAAAAAAAGGTTTTAATAACTTTAATAATTTCAGGTTTTAGTATAATACCAAACGCAATATCAGGTGAAATGTTTACAGCAAACGCAAGGTCCAACGGCACTGCTGTAGCGATGACTGTGTCATGGTTTGCAGGATTTCTAATAACTACCGCTTTCGGTTTGTAATATATATTAATAAAATTTTAGGCTATCAGCTTAACTTTGTATTCCGCACAAAGTAGCGCACAGACAGAGGGAACCTAGTGTTAAGACACTTCATTCCCCATTTTCCAACGTATTCTGGAGGCATTGCGTGTTCAGTGGGGACTCAACGCCGTGCTTTGCCGCCAGAGCGAAGGAACGAAAATATTAATTAAAATAAATATTTAATTTCCTCGAGTGGGGATCGAACCCACAACCAGTCGCGCTTACAGTCACACACTTGTGGCCATGCTCACTACTGATTTCAAACTACAACTGTGCAACGAGTACTGTTAGCACAAGAGTGTATTCAATCACTTTTTGAGAAAAAAACATGTTTTCTTGTTCTTATAAGGCAAAGTACGGTGATTCTATATGCAATGTCTCTAATTGGGTTGCCGTAAAACGAAGGGTGGAGTGTCTTTAGGTTCTTTCTGCTTACCTGAATATGATGAAAAGGCGTAAAAATATTTAAATTTTACAAATGGTTTTAAATAGCCGACTAGTGATGAGGCATTTAATGACATTTGCTCGGATCTAAAGAAACTTTGTCTTGTGCGAGAGTGAAGAAGTGACAATAATTGATTTCCTCAAATAGGATCGAAATCACAACTGTCGCTTTTATAGTCAGATGTTGTACCGCTGCGCCACTACGGTCACTAGCTATTTAATGACCATTTAATTTAAGGATTAAATAATCTTTACAGGTGCAGTGGTTGAAAAATTTGGTGTATATACAATGTTTTGGTTTTTCACATCTACTTGTACTTGCGCTTTCACTTTCACATTGTTTTTCGTCCCGGAAACTAAAGGGAAGACTCTAATAGAAATTCAAGAATTTCTAGCAAAATGAAATTTTAATTTAATGTGCAAATATTATATTGTCTAAATGAATTTATGATAGTTGTTTTATACTTAAAAATTATAGTATATCGTAGTTTAAAATATATATTTTATTTTTTTATATAATAGTAGAAATTATTTTATAGTTCGTGTATGTAGCTGCCTAATGAAATTAGGAAAATTATTTGCTATAAAACGTTATAATTATTGATGGCACTTCGCATCACACCACTATTCATTTGTCGCTCTTTTAAAAAAGCAGCATATTTTAATTCAAATTTTGGCCAACAAATACTCAAGATTTAAGTAAACAGCTAATATTTATATTTAATTATTGTTTATATAATGCTGTTTAAACTGTTTTGTTGTTCTCAATTAAAATCATGACCATACAAAAAAAAAACCACTAAAAGTCATTCATAATCGGCTGAGTAATCGTGTGACGTGCATACAACATACATACATTCCAATTTATTTTTGCATCATACTGTGTCCCGCGAGGCCAATCGTGGCGCAGGGGCACGAAGTGTGACTGTATAATCGACTTGTTGTGGGTTCGATCCCCACTCGAGGAGATGAAATATTTACTTAAATTTATGTTTCCATTTCTTCGCTCTGGTGTCGAGGCTAAGCGCGGCGTTTAGTTCTGCCACTCAACACGCAATGCCTTCAGAATTCGGCAGAAAGTGAGAAATGGAGTGCCTTAACACTAGGTTCCATCTATCTACCCTGCTGTGTGCGGGATTCAGCGTGAAACTGATTTGTTTTTTATTTATTTTACTGTATCCAGCACACAGCAAGGTAGGCAGAGGGAGTGGACTAGAGATAAGACACTCCTTTCCTCATTTTCTACCAAATTCTAGAGGCATTGCGTATTGAGCGGCGGAACTCAACGATGCGCTTTCTACACTAAAGCGAAGAAATGAAATTTCTATTTTATTTCCTCGAGTGGGAATCAAACCCACAACCTATTACGTTTACAGTCACACTTTGTCCCTGCGTCACGATTACCTCAATCAGTCGAATTGGTAGTGTTATTTAAGTTGATTAATCATGTTGAACCTCCTTCTATATGAGAGATAAATCTATTTACAGCATCTCATGGCATACTGTCTGTTAACGCGGCCGTTGTGAGCCGTTGAATGTATTATTTTTATTTTCTCGCTCTGGTATTAAAAACGCGACGTTGTCGTTGTGTTAATATACAACGAATCAAAAATTGGGTGGAAGATGAGGAGCGGAATGTCTTAACACCAGGTTAACTCTGCCTAAACCTGAATATACGGCGTAAACCTAAAAAAATTACGCAATTATAGTAGATTACCTAATTTTATAAATATGAAAATAATAATATTATATTAAATACTTCTACTCCTTTACTCTTTAAGATCAAAAGCGAAAAAATGATAATAAACAACAAAAAATATCATCTGAAATTAAAATTCCATCATAAATCTTGTTGATCCCAACAGACTGTTCGGCTTATTTAAGTAGCTTTCACGTTATTACGAGAAATATATTTTAAGTCGCTACCAGAATATTTCCTTAGAAAATTTGCTATAATTTATTAATTGCAGTTAAAAAACCGAAATAAAGAAAAACAAAAATATGTTTTTCTTCAATGCATAATATATATACAGCCAGTATGCACCAATGGCACAGTGCGTGATTGGTTTTTCAATTATTATATTTTTACTTTGTTAAGATAAAGCGCAGCGTTGAGTTCCACCACACAACACGCAGAATTAGATAGAGGAAGGAGAACGGAGTATCTTAACAAGTTACGACTATGTTATTTTTGCATAACCTACTGAATAAATCGTGACGCTAAAAAAAAATATATAAAAAAATGTAATGTTTGTAGTTTGCTAAATGCGAAGGAAACTTGAAGGTTAAAAACCTAAAAGGTTAGCAAAATGTTTGTAATGTTTTACGTAAATGAACCCGCTACATCTCTATTTAAAATTGATTTTAAACCACAATGGTATAATTAACAGTTCCAATCATTTTAAAACCAGAAGGCCCCAGATTAGCATTCAATATTGAAATTTTAAAAATTCAATTTTATACACCCTCGCCCGAAGTCATGATAATGCCAGATTTCAGTTTCTATTAACACGTAGACGATTTACATTTTGTAGCCAATTCATTGTAGAACTCACTTCGATATTATTTTCAAGATTTGCCTTTTTAATTGAAACAGCTTTAAGTTAAATATTTATTAAGAAAACGTTTTCTTATACGTTTTCTTTCCTAAATGTAGAAAAACATTATAAAAATATAAAAAAAAAATGTTTTCTAATAGCTACACTATTTCTCGAGATTTAAAAAAAAAAATATAATAATATATAGTAAGTCAAGGTAACAATTTCTAGAGTTTACGTATATGGTACCCCATATAAAAAAATCTCTTCGGAAGAAATTGAACCTACAAATGCTGCTTGTGGTGAAATGTATCCCAAGAACGGCAACATTCTTTATACATTATTTTAACCTCGATCCTGCTTAGCGGGAGTAGGCGAAGAGAGTTTTGTGTCAAGACGAGTGAGTGACTTGACATTCTGTGCTAAGTGGCAGAGCTCAACGCCGCGCCCGCTTTAAACTGAAATACATTGAGGATATATATATGATAAATCATAGACATTCCGATTCAACCAACTAAATTAAGATAGAAGAATATCAAGTAAGCCTCGAAGGCGTGTCAAAATGCACGCCTAAAAAATTATAATACTTAAACATTTATTTTCATCATTATAAAATTAGAATGCGGACGCTCGTGAACAATGTAAAGCGAAATTAATTATATTTTGTCATTAAGAATAATGAAAATGAAGCTTTTTGAAGATGTTATAGCTTAATTATCTAAAAAGTCTCTTTTGTCTTTAATGTCTTCGTTATATTATGCAGGTATATATGTATGTATCTAACGTATAGGTGGTACCTTGTTGTGTCTGTCGTGGGGCAGTGGGATATAGTCTAATTAGACAGTGGTTCGATTTCCCCACAAGGTTATTATTAAATTTAAATTGTTTTGTTTTTCCGCCAATGAACACTTAATATCATTATCTAATTATTATTCTTTAGTAAAGTTGCTAACAACCTATTAAATTCTCATGAAAGACAAAAGGTAAGGGTATCTACATTCCCAGGTTCCCTCAATTGCAGGAAGTAATGTGAAGATATTAAAAACAATAATAAAAGAAAGAACAAAAAAAGCGCCGATAATATTGTCTTAAAACTCTGGTTGTTCTTTTTATTGCTATGGTCTTTATTTTAGGCCAGTCGTGGCGCAGAGGTACAAAGTGTGACTGCAAAATCGACTGGTTGTGGGTTCGATCCCCACTCGAGGCCATGAAATATTTATTTAAATTTATATTTTCATTTCTTCGCTCTGGTTTTGAGGCTAAGCGCAGCGTTGAGTTTTGCCACTCGACACGCAATGCCTCCAGAATTCGGCAGAAAGTGGGGAACGGAGTGTCTTAACACTATGTTCCCTCTGCCTACAATGCTGTGTGCGGGAAACAGCGTGAAGCTGATATATTTCCATTTCTTCGCTCTTTCTTTCTTCTAGTGACGGTGGACAGCGTTAAGTTCCGTGACTCAACACGCAGTCCTCCAGAATTCGGCGGAAAGTGGAGAACAGAAGAACGAACCTTGGGTTCTCTCTGCGGGTACAGCGTCTTTATTTTAGCTAATTATATGAGGAAATAAAATTCCAATTTGTTTCATATTGGCTTTGATTTTAGAAATCCTTCCTTCAGCTATCATCTTATATAAAATACATTGTAAATTTACTATCTGACTTCACAAGTTCATTTCTCAATATCATAAATTTAAACGCTAATCAAATTTCGTAGGACTTTGTACAATTTATTAGAGCATTCTGCTTTAATTATGAAGGTCTTTGCAAAGTTACTGGAAAATTGTTGAATATATTATTTATTGATAATATAGTGTCGCAGTTGTTATTGAATTTACGCGAAGGCTTTAATATCAAAATCCTCGATTGGGGTCGGGTCTGATAAAGCTTATATGAAAAATTTCTTAATTAGATAAAACTCTTGAAACCAAATATGGCGCAGGGGCACAAGGGTGTAAGGATAAACGAGACAGGCTGTGGGTTCGATTCAGAATTCGGCGGAAAATGGGAAACGGAGTGTCTTAACACAAGGTTCCCTCTGCCTATCCTACTGTATGCGGAATACTGCGTGAAACTAAAAAAACTCTTGTCTTACTTAGTGACTCATATACAACGCATAGAAGATAGAACTGGAGTTAAAAAGTTAGAGTTGAAATTTGGCATATAGGTTAGGAAGTGTAAGGCAACACTAAGAGAAAAATTCTCGAAATTCGTGCGGAAACGGGACAAAACGGCATTTTCCATGTTACGTCTTCATTGTACGCAAGCAAAGCTGCGGGCGACGGTTAGTTATTTAATAAAAAAAATACATTTAGAAATACTTTAGTATAGAATTTTGCTTCTTAAGTATGCCAATAGTTTAAGGAACGATGTCTCACAATGATGATCAAATAGGTATGTATATAAACATTTATATAATAACGATTATCTCTTTTGTTACTGAGTTACTGATAGAACTGAATCCACTGAAAAAAGAATTTTCATATATTTTGTTATAGGCATTGGTTCGTAGACGAGTGTATAGGGGTATATGAAGCTTTGTTAGCATCATATGGCTTCCTCGTACACAATATTCTTCATTTCCGCTCGCTCCGGCTTGCAAAAAAAATGGCTTTTAAAATTGTTGGAATTTATTAAAACTAACTTATTTATGTATTTTTTAAAATGTTTATACAATATCTCGTTTTTGTAAAAGAATAACCTAGGCATGTTTACTAGAAAGTATATCTTTTATCTAATAGTGGGTTTCTAGGTTTGTAGGTTAACAAAATGTTTTAGTTAAATGAGTGTTATGAAATTACATGTTTCAAGCCTTTTTGTCTTACATACGAGTCACTTGTAATTTAGAAAATCGTACATGAGTTTTAAAATGAAAAAAATGTAATATATATTTTTAGCTTCTCAATTGTGTTAAGGCTTTAGTGGCGTAGTGGCACAGCCTCTGACAATAGACGTAATCGTTATAGGTACGATTCCCACTCGAGGGAATAATTTTATTTTTATATTTCCATGCTTTGGGAACAAGGAAAAGTTCGAAGATTGAGATGAGTCACACTGACTCGAAAATTGCGAATTGAACAGCGCGGCTTAACTTACGCTGTACTACGCTGGTATCCTTTGTCAACCCTGCTATATACGAGATATAATGTAAATAAAGCTATAAACAAACTATTCAAATTCAATCATGTTAAAATCTTTTCAATTCAGTACCAAATATAGTTTCGACAAAAAATCATATTGTAGCATAGAAAAAGAATAATAAAAAGCGGTTAAGTGCGAGTCGGTCTCGCCCACCGACGGTTCCGTATTTACTTCAGGATTGTAAGTCAATCAAAAAGTCTTACGGATTTAAGCAATCTTTTCGTATAAAATCAACTACAATTATAAGTTTAATGATATGAAATAAAAAGTTCTTGTGTTTAAATTTCTAACGCATATCTTTTATTTGACCATAAATTGGTACATATTTATTATAATGAATAATCCTTTATAAAATGTATATTTCACATATGTATAAATAATAAAAAAATACAGATAAACTTAAATGCATTTATTATTTAGATAAAAAAAACTAAACTTCTACAAATTAAGAAAAACTGTCAATGTGAATATTAGTTTTTACTTCATAATTTTTTTTGCTAAAATAATTACAATTTAATCTTATAAAAAGGATGTTTGAATATATTACATACATAAGAAACATCAAAAACAGCAAGTAACAATTTGGGCAAATATAATTTTGTGCTCTCCGCAGATTTCTTTTGATAACGTTCATTTAGAAGTTAGATTTTTTTCGTGCTACAACAATATTTATTTCAGCTTCATATTTTTTCATTGTCATTCTGTCATTCTTTCCACTTATCTAATGGTCATGATCAAAGTGATCATGTAAGGGTTCCGTTGTTTCCTTTTAAGGTAAGGAACCCTAAAAAAGATAAAAGATGACTCGTCGGGGTCATTTTTCGTGACACAAAGCAATTTTTTTAAATAAAATGTTGTCTGTCGTTCGTAGTATCGACTAACGCCTATATTTTCAAATATAGGCAATGTATTGTACGTGCAAAAGTTGTTACTTTTTCCGCAGGGGATAAATTTTGATCATTTATGTATGTTATTTTCTCTAGTATGTGTATAAAGTTATTGTTTTTTTAGCTTCACGTTCTACCACACCATTAGCATAGTAGGCAAGGAACCTGGGAACTTATTGTTAAGACACTCCCATTAAGACACTTCTGATACCCACTTCCCGCCGAATTCTGGAGACATTACGTGTTGAGTGGCGGAATTCAATGCCGCGTTTGGCCTCATTATCAGAGCGCGTAAGTGAAAATGTTGTGTGAAATATTTTATTCTCCAGAGTGGAGATTGTTAATCCATAGCGACGGATTCAAGGTTACAGTCGCACGCTTGTGCCTGTGGACCATAAGAGCTTTATATTGCCATTTTATAAGTTAAAATTATACATAGCTCGTAAACACTAGTAGCAAACAAAAATATTTCAGACATATTTGTCTACTTTCGAAGATTATTGATAAAAACGTAACAATTTACTTTGAAGGTAGTCAGCAGTTTGAAAGCTGTTTATTTGCTGAACTAAAAATGTAAACCTAATCATTAGATCTTCACAAAAAAAATAATTATACCTGCTTATATAAAATTTAAATGAATACATCATCATACATCTTATTGTAAGGGCGATGGTTGTAGGATCGATTTACACCTGGACTATTTTTGTATAAACAAAAACGTAGTTTCATTTTCGCTTTCTTAAAAAATGATAAATAAAGTAAATATAATTGAAAAATTAACGCAAACTATACGAAGTAACAACTTATTTCAGGAGTCACAATCAAAGTTCGTAGTTTTTCTGCATCCATTGACATATCTACTTAGATTTGTTTTAAAAAGTGCACTTACACAATGATTGCATCAAATGAGCGATATCATGCCTAAGTACACTATTGTAGTTCATATTGATGATTCTAATAGATCACTTTATAATGTTCTATTTATAATTAGTTCATTATTCTTTGAGTCCAGTCGTGGCGCTGGGGCGTAAGGAATTGCAACTGAAAGCGACGGTTTGTGGGTTCTATTAAATGAAATATATATCTTCAGAATTCTAAGGAAAGTGGAGAACGCAAGTGTTTTAAGAAGGACAGGGTATCTTAAAACTAGGTTCCCTCTGCCTACTCCATATTATACCTATACAAAATTTAAGTTATTTAAACTAACTAGTATTTGATTTAAAATTGAAGAGAATTTCAATTCAAATAAGAGTATAAGATTTTTTTTTATTTTTTGTATTAAAATTAAACGATGTTAGGTATAAATAGTATTCTAACAAAATCAGTTATTTTATGCTTTTTGGTTTTTGATGTTGGTTCTTCTTAACGTAGTTTTTTTTTTTAATTAAATTTATATACTCTAGTTATTCTGAAAACTCTAATAGAAACAGTACAAATAATCTGTAAATAATCGATAAAAAACTATAACAATAAGCGATAAGAGGTATCCACTATTCATTGTTATTTCAAATTTCCCTTCTCACTTGACATTGATAGCGAAATGAGTTTTGCATTTCACAATTTCAATATGCACGTCAGCTATTAATTTGGAAATAAAAAAAAAATAATAAATCAGATTCATGCTGTATCCCGCACATAGCAGAGTATAGATAACCTATTATTAAGACACTTCGTTCTCCGCTTTCCGCCGAATTCTGGACACATTGTGTAATGAGTGGCGGAACTCAAAGCCGCATATGTTAGTTTGAATCTAAATATATGAAAAGAAAGAAAGTATGTGAGTACCATATTAAATACAAATCACAAAAATAACCTTTAGTTTTTTGAATAAAAAATCCGCACATTGAAATGCTGAATTGAAAAATTGTCTATTTTATTTTTCGTATCAGTCAGTTCGTAGTGATCAATTTTATCAGATACTAGCGACCCACTCGCGGCTTCGCCCACTTAAACTACTGAATTATTTATCTAATATACTGAATTGCGTTACTTAAACAAACGACATAAACAACAGAATACTTAAATGGTAAAAATCATAAACAACGTAATAGGTAGTGTACCTATTATTCTTTTATGTAAAAATATTTAAACGAAAGATTGATGATTGATGATTGATGATTATTTTTAAAGAGCTCCAAAATATGTGCAATTGTTTCTAAACCTACTTTACTAAAGAGCAAGCATTGAAGCATTCTCTAGTCCAGCTCCTTTCTTCTGGCGCTGGGGAACGGCATCAAGGCCATCTGGCCGTGGTT
>JAATLQ010010774.1:11509-26834 GCA_013421005.1 Heliconius erato x Heliconius himera
GCTCTTCCGATCTGTGATGACAAAAAAATAAGCTTTAATTTGATATATAATTCATTAAAAAAACACATGAGTGCAAATATTCACATTAAGTAACCTCTTTAAACCAGGCAACCTTGGACTTGCGGCAGACTGAGAGCTGGCAACCATTGTTTTTCCAATTCCTTATGCGATTTTCTTTCAAATGATATGCGATTCACATAAAAAACATATGAGTGCAATTTTCTCCAAAAACGAGTTACGAATAACATTAATTAAAGGTGATTGCGGCAGGATTTTTTTGGGCAACCCTAGTGTAATCTATTCTACTATCATGTATCATTCTTAAATATAAGTTTCATTAGAAAATCTAATCCCTACAGTTTTAAACGATGGGATCTCCACCTATAGTAAGGTCATTTTATATACAGACTGGGTGCAAAGCGTAAAATTTTCACAGAGTTTTATAAGTGAAACAAAATTAGATTAAATGTTCAATTATTTGCCTAAAAATTTTTGAATTTCCAACAAAGATTTCTTTTTAGTCTCCGGTATATATAATATAGTGAACACAAACGCACATGCACAAGTAAATGAAAAGAACCAAAACGCTACGTAGGGTCCTAAATTTTCGACAACTGAGCCAAAAGCAGTGGTCAGTGAAAATCCAATAATCCATGTCGAAGTTAATGCTACACAGGAACCTTTTCCTCTGACATTTGTCGTGAACATCTCTCCTATTAAACAATTTGGAATTATGCCCAGACCTGAAAAAAATGTGAAAAAAATATAATATGTAATACAATACAACTGAAATTTTGATTATGTAGTATAATTTATAATATTTTTAAAGAATTTTTAAAGGGTTACAAATGTGTAAAAATATTTTTTTGCATGATATTTATCATTATATTATTGTATTAAATAACAAAATTGTAGCTTTATATTGAAAAGAACAATTTATGAGATTTTTGTAAAAATGTTAAACATATATATATTTACATATGTTCATATTCACAATCAGTATTTTTAAGCCATAATGAAAAAGGAGTATAATAGATAGAAAGAATATATGACAGTTATTTACCTGAATCATAACCAATAAAGAAAAAGACCAACACGACCAATGGTAACCATTTCACGCTGTCTAATGCAGGAACATCCAGGTGTGCTAAATAAAAATATATACCCATTGCCATCTAAAATTAAAAAGAAATTCATAATTTCGATGTCTTTAAATATAACGAATTGCTTATTATAATTTATAAATTTGGGATACACTCCAAGGATTTTAATGCAATATGCAGTCATTTACAGAAATCTTTTATTAACATTTGTAGTCGTTGCGGCGCAATGTGATAGCGTTTGAGTATCAGCGCGATTGTTGTGGGTTCGATCATCACTCGGGGAAATTTTGTTTATATTTATTTCCTCACTTTGATAGACAAAGCGCGGTGTTGAGTTTCGCAACAGGAAATTTCTCGAAATTTAGCTGAAAGTAGGAAACAAAATCTTAACTCTAGATTCACTTGACCTACCCTGTCATTTGGGCAAAAACGTCAAATAGTTTTTTTTTAATTTTGTTTTTTAAATTTTATAAAAATTACAAAAAAATTGTTAACTCACCATACTAATACTACATGCTGCAGTAGAAAATAACAAAAGTTTTCTTCTCCCTGCACTATCAATTAAAGTTGGCGAGATAACACTCCCAATTAATTGAAAACATCCTATAATAATCATTGCATAGTTATAATCTATTGAAGAATTGGCCATTTTAAATATAGATGCTGAAAAAAATATAACGGCCATAACACCACTAAGGTGCTGTAAGATATTCATACTGATGACGATAAATAATGACTTTTTGTTGGTTTTTATTGTAAAAAGTTCCACCCAATCCATTTTTTCGCTGGTTGAACTAAATTGATCTTTTGTTTCAAATAATGTACATTTATCTTGGAACCGTCCAAGTTCTCTAAGAATTTCAAGGACTTTGTCTTCTTTATCTGAAACCATATTATGTATGTACACAGTGTTTTTTTCATCACTATTTTAAATGAAACCACAATTTAGTCTATAAAAACCTAATACAACTAAAACAAAAGAGATTTTTCCAAACATGAAAAAGACATTTTTGTAAACAAAATAATTAATAAAATTATTGTTGCAAAATAAAACGCCATTTGTCAAGAACGACGCATGCAGGATATAAACCTAAAGGGAAACTACCACATACGCCTCATTTCGAAATCGAAAAAATCTACGTCTAAACTGTTGAGGTATCTGGATTAAATTCTTTAGGCATGAATTTTAAACATGCTGTTCCCGTAAAGCAGTGGTCCGAACCTTTTCTTGATCAAGGACCACATTGTATGTAGGTATAATAAAAAAAAACTGTGATAATTAAACAGAAACTTCGCCTCACCATCTCCAGTCATAAAATTAAAATCGTTCGCAGACCATATTTAGGCTTCTGCGGACCACTGGTTGGGAACCAGTGCCGTAAAGGGAGCGCAGACGCTTCCACCCAGTATAATTAACTAAACTATTTAGTTTTACTATCAAGATCAAGCCAGACCTTCCTGTGTTTATACACACAACACCAGCAAGTACTGTTAGGAAATATTGCGTTACGGTGGTGGTCACTTTGGCAATTATTAAATAAATAAGGTGCGTTGAATTACAAAGTTTATTTTATTATATATTCTTGGGAATTGTATTAGAAATAACGTTATCCTTAGCCGGTCACTTAGCATGGTTTTAACTCCTTGGCAGACATCTCAGCCATGTAATTTCTCGAAAATTGACAGAAAGTGAGAAATGAATCGCAACAAAAAACAGTTTTCAAAACGAATAAATGTAGATAAAAGACGTATAGATGGATACCTTTCAAAACATAATACATTGGTGATTCCGATATACTTAAAACAGCAACTGTAAATATTATTGACATGGCCATTCCCACATAAATTGATACTTCATAAGAAAAAAATGGACCAATAGAATACATTATAATTGATCCAATAGTAGTAAACATTCCGAGAGCTGCTAATAGAATCCCTCTGATATTTGTGGATCTACAAATAAAGATACAAGAAATAAATACAAAATAACAAGATACAAATACAAGACATACAAAAAACATACAAAAATATATAAGTTAAAGAAGCCGTTCTTGCAAAGGGGAAAATCGCCTGGACTATGACTGTTGCATGATTTTTAAATGAAACTATTTTAATGGTTAAGAAAGTAGGAAATTAAAGATCTTATTACTTTTGCTTGTCGTCTCGATTTCACAGGACTTTTTCGTTATTCTCTCTATAACATGATTTATTTTTCCTTTCTTTTTTACTTGTCATATTTACAGTCATACGTTTGTGATTCTTCGTCTCGACAGACCTCATCCTTCATATTTCATTTATTTTATACTCGTATTAATATAATTGAGAAATGCGTGATTAAACACGATGCACTTGTGAGCTTGTTTTGTATTCAGGTGAATGCTTTAAACTGAGATCCCAGAGCCCCCAGACCTACGTCATTTTAGAAAAGTTGAAATTTTGAGGATAAATAGTCTAATACGTACCTAGTTGAGACTGTATTAACTTGAAAATGGGGCCCTTTTAAAGGTAGCGTCGACTTACGGTACACGCTCACCCACAGAAAGAGAAATGTACTTTTATTTGGCACTACCTCTGAAAGGGTTTTACTTAGGGTACTTTTAAGTTAGTTAGTTTGAGTACGCATACGCATTCTTAAATGCATATAAGACTAATATTCCTCAAAATTTTTAGCTTTGCTAAAATTACGTAGGTCTGGCGGCTTTGGAATCTTGGGCTACTTATATTCACTTTATTTCATAAGTATAAGTTTGAGGCCAGTCTTAGCGCAAGAGCACAATCTTGTGATTGTAAACGTGACAGATTGTAAGTTTGATTACTAATCGAGGAAATTAAACATTTAATATTTTCATTTCCTCTCTCTGATAACGAGGAAAAGCGCGGAGTTGAGTTGAGTGAGAATTTGGTAGAAAGTGGTGGTCACAAATGTCTTTAATAATGTAAACAATGGTATACTAACGCCATTTCGCCTATATATACAATATTGTTGACAGTTATGATTGATGTACCACAGCTATTTAATATCCTTCCAATATATAACATCGGCAAGTTTTTGGTAAACAGGAGGACAATATATGCAAATGTAGTAATAATTCCACCATAAATAAAACATGGTTTTCGGCCTTGTAAGTTTGATAGCCATCCCACCACAAATGGACCTGAAATCAATAAAATAATATGCATGGTTCCATGTTACAAAAGAAAAAAAAATCTTTCTTTTCAGTCTTTCTTCTCCATGTTGTATTGATCTAGACGGAGAGAATTGAACAATGATTCTATCACTGATACAAAGTAATATGAAACCTAAAAAAAATGTCAAAGCACATTTTATTTTATTATACAAAACACGTGCTATTTTATTTTAACAAGTGCTGAATAAGATCTTGGTAATATAACAAAAGATATATACCTACATATTTTTGTATATTTAGTTATTTACACTTCCATGCTAATATTATAAAGAGGAGACATTTGTATTTTTGTATGTATATTTGTATGGTTTTCACACAAAAACTACCGGACCGATTTCAAAAATTCTTTCACCATTAGAAAGCTGCACCTTTACTGATAATCATAGGATATATTACATGTTCAAAAAAATTAGTGAGTGGCGAAACTTAACGCCGATGTTAAATATTTCAGTCGCCGTCACGTTTCCAGTGGCATGGTAGTGCCCTTGCGCCACGACGGCCTTTATAATATTTTAAAATCAACTAACTAGTATATAAGTATACCTACCTATATGTTTGCCAGTACACCCGTCAACGTCCAACGTATTTTATTTACAAATGGGACCATCGTAACTCATTAGCGCGGTGCTTGGTCGGTAAACGAATAAGTAGTAAGTAAACTTCGCTAGTGTCATGAATTCAATTAAAAAGCGATGAACTGAGTCCTAACACTCTCTGCTTTATGATGATAGAACATGAAAATAAGAAAATATTAATATTACCTGGTATAGATCCAATATACACTAAGGACCCTACTAACGACGCCTGCGTCTCAGTCAAATCATATGAAAGTGGTGATTCTTCTGGATTTCGTAATTTTGGTATAATAGGCCCTGACCAGCTCAGAGTGTATCCCAAAATTGTTTGCCCAATGTATACTAAAAAGTTTAAACAATTTTTAATATATAAATATGTAACATATAATATATTTGTATAAGTTATAGTTGTATAAATAATAGGCATAAAAAATAATATAGTTAAATCATGAAAATAAGAAATGCAGTGGTAGCATTTCAGTGCTATTTAATTTTATATATTTTCATGATTGAAAATTAAATCGATGTCAAGGCGGCGTTGAGTTCCGCAAGCAATGCCTCCAGTATTCGGCGGAAAATGGGAAACGGAAGTGTTTTAACGAGTCCCTCTACCTATCCCGGCTGCTATGTGCTATGTTACAGCGTGAAGCTGAAAAAAATAAGAATTGACGTCGTCGTTCTATTTAGCAATCAACCAACGACATAATAGGATTACCAGTATACGATTTATTTGAATAGATGTTGATTTAATCTCATCTTTTAAAATCAGAATAAATCCTATCTATTGTTGCCTTTGTTAGATTATATGTATTAGGTGTTTAATTCTTTAAATTAATTTATTAAATAAGTTAAACTAATAACATAAAGATATATTAAAAAACAACCAAAAATGCAAAATTTAAACATGTTTTATAAAACTAAAAACTAAAAACCTATTGGGGCCACCTTATAATCTTAGTTCCATGGTCAGTTCTTTGTCACTCGAAGAAAATAAACAAATAAACAGAAATGTTAATACAAATTAAACTATCGCTAGTTCATGGTTTTACTAATTAAGAGTGGGTAAAATTAAACTACTTAAATTTTATCACGCATTTCGCTCTTCAAAGGAAACGTTCATAATTTATTGCAAATATTAGAAATTATAATTAATTATAATCACAAAATTTCACTTCTTTAGCAGTTATCAATTTTATAAAAATGTTTAAATACTCGAGCAACAAAAAACATAAGCTAGGAATCAAACCCACGATATCCTTAGTATATAACAATAAAGATGAAATTAAAATAATGTAAGAAATATAAAGATATACTTACAGATAGCCGCTATAAGCACTTGTCGTTTAACACCGGCTATAGGAGACATTGTTCTTGAATAACTTCACAAACTAAATTGGCATGTTCCATTGCACGTTCACGACTACCTCACTTTATATTTACATTGCGTATTATATAATAAAAATAAAACATTAAAAGTATAGTGTTGTGCATTAATATAATATTCGGATCTATAACGTTTAATTTCTTATAATAAATGTATGAAATCTCTAAATAATTATATTTATTTTTAAATCAGCTCATTACAGTACATTGTTATTTTTTTTAAATATTTTTAATTTTTATGTTGTTTTTCAACACTTAAACCATAAAACATAGTAAAATCAAATCTCTTCCTTTTTGAAATAGAATTCGATTAATAATTGATAATAAAATATAAATTTTTATTATAATCTCTATATATTTATATGATAAGACAGTAAAATTATTTAGTCTGTACATTTAGTAATTTTGACTGAAATGGATAGAGGGACACTTAAAAAGAATAATAAAAAGCAAAAATATTTTTTTTAATTTCTTGTCTGTCTGTCTGTCTGTCTGTCGATATATTTATGTCCACATTTTTCTCTGAAAGTACTGGACCAATTTACTTAAAAGTTTCACCAATTGCTTTGTTTTAACTCAACTTAACAATTTTATTTATTTTTATTATCGTCATTTGAAGGAACTCAAGGCATTAGTTTGCCTGCGAACTAACGTTCGCAATAGCAATATAGCAATCGCGCTGGTAAAATTCCTGGCTAAAGAATGACATTCGAAACGTCTTGATTATATGACTGTTGATAAAAATATATATTTTTGAAGCACTACTATATTTTGAGGCCAGTCGTGGCGCAGTGGCTCAAAGTGTGACTGTAAAACGAGAAAGAACGATTTGATCTTCAAAAAGATATCAAGCAAATACATAGATTTTTTGGTTCGTTCGTTCGTTTGAAATAAATCTATATAAAATGCCTCAAAACATCCTTTCTACGTGTACTCTGTAATAACTACATATTTACCAATTGTACATTTAGCTAATAATATGTGTAACTAATTTAAAAACTGTACAGGAGTTAATATGCAAACATTGCAGTTATTTTACAAAGAATATTATGAATCCTTACCCAAATCAATAATTTTACATTTAAGGCTGTTTCTGAAGCAATACATTAAATTATTAAGTGACATCAGCACATTTAACAGAGCTTTAAAAAACATAACATAGATAAAAACAACGTAATGTTACAAAAATATATACATACTAGCGGCTCGCCCACGGCTTCGCCCGCTTAAAATACATGATTACTGATTTAATAAGCACAATCGATTGACAACTATAATGACTTCTAATATGATTTTTTTTACGACGTTATCGTCAAAGAATTTTTGATTGTTTTGTATAAAAACATACGACCATTGTTGATATTTGATATTTATAAAATATACATAAAGCTAATTATGTATTACACGTATATATTTTTGTAACTTTGTTCTTTTTACCATAATATACGTCTCATCATAATTCTAAAACTCTGTTAAATGTGCTGATGTCAGTGAATAATTTAATTTAGGTTGTAGGATTCATAATATTCTTTGTAAAATAACTGTAATAATTGCATATTAACTCCTGTGCAGTTTTTAATTTAGTTACATATATTATATGAACGAACCAACCAAAATATCTTTGTATTTACTTGATATTTCTTTCAAGATCGTTCTTTATCTCTGTGTTGAATTAAAATAAATTAAAATTAGCTTCACGCTGTATCCCGCACATAGCAGGGTAGGCAGAGGGAACCTAGTGTTAAGACATTCCGTTCCCCACTTTCTGCCGAATTCTGGAGGCATTGCGTGTTGAGTGGCAGAACTTAACGCCGCGCTTAACCTCGACACCAGAGCGAAGAAATGGAAATATAAATTTAAGTAAATATTTCATCTCCTCGAGTGGTGATCGAACCCACAACCAGTGGGTTTTGCAGTCACACCTCGTGCCGCTGCGCCACGACCGGCCGGTTGAATTAATTACGACTTAAACTTAACCGTCATGATTTATGAAGCTAATCTCCACTAACACTTCAACTTTGCTTACTTTATTGTATAAAATATTATATAATAGTGCTTCAAAAATATATTTTTTTATCAACAGTCATATAAACCAGACGTTTCGAATGTCATTCTTTAGCCAGGGTCATACCAGCGCGATTGCTATATAATATTCGCAGGCAAAGTAATGCCTTGAGTTCATTCAAATGACGATAACTTTTTTTTAATGAACCGATTTTGATGAACTAAACTTTAGTACTCAAGTTGAGTTAAAACAAAGCAATTGGTGAAATTTTCAAGTAAATCGGTTCAGTACTTTCAGAGAAAAATGCGGACAGAAATATGTCGACAGACAGACAGACAGACAGACAAGAAATTAAAAAAAAACTTTTTGCTTTCTATTATTCTTTTTAAGTGTCCCTCTATCCATTTCAGTCAAAATTACTAAATGTACAGACAAAATATTTTTACTGTCTTATTATATATAGAGATAATAAATAATTTGCTTTATGTATATTTTTTTGAATATCAAATATCAACATTGGTCATTATAGTTCGAAATAATTAAAAATTCTTATAGAAGTTACGATAATGTCGTAAAAAAATCATATTAGAATATTACAGATTAAAGTCATTAGAGTTGTCAATCAATTCTGCTTATTAAATCAATAATTATGTATTTAAGCGGGCAAAGCCGTGGGCGGGCCGCTAGTAACTAATAAATGGCAGTCAGATTAAAATAACCTCACATACTTATAGTACCTAAACGATAACCTTATACAGTTGAAACACATAATTATTAATTATAAAGATAAATATAAAGTATCAACTTGGAAACAAGATTTCTAATTCTATTTCTCTTAATTTTACCCAATAATTTTCTAAATTTAACATTTTTCAAGTTAACTTCTATCTTGAGGCCAGTCGTTGCGCAGGTCCATAAAGTGTGATTGTAAAATCGACTGATTGTGGGTTCGGTCCCCACTCAAGGAAATCAAATATTTATTTACATTTATATTTTCATTTCTTCGCTCCGTTGTCAAGGCAAAGCGCGGCGTTGAGTTCCGCCACTCAAAACACAATGCCTCCAGAAATTGGCGAAAAGTGGGGAACGGAGTGTCTTAATACTAGGTTCCCTCTACCTGACCTGCCGTGTGCAAACAGCGTGAAGCTAATAAAAAGCTTCTATTTTGTTTAAGTGATTGTTCTGGGTTTGATTTCTAATTTAAAAAAATATTTACATTAAGCAAAACGCGACTTCTAAATGCGTTGTCCCTTAAATACGCAGAAAATGTGAGAGTAAATATTTAACATAAGACAACTGATGTAAGAGAGATATGAAAAATCAACAATCTTTGAATTTCAACATATTTAAGTTTATTGAAACAAATATATACATTTTATTCTTTTACCTGTTCGCGGCTTCGCCAGATTAAACTACGGAATTAGTTATTCAATACACTGAAGTAAGTTCGTATTTTAATATATAATTTGTAGTTGCAGCGCATTTAAGATTTCTAATGTGAAAATAATTAAAACCTTAATTTTTACCGATTAAGAAAACGTATAAAGATTTGAACGTAGCGGGATTTGAACCCGCGCCTGTTTGAAAATCGTCCAAGTATTTTGTTTAATTCTAGTAATTTCAATAAAGCCATTCAATTGTTTTGAAAAAAAAAACCAACTATCTATAAATATGCTATAATCGTAACAAGTAAATTATAAAGTATCTACTAAATATTATTGAGAGCATTTAACAATGATAGAACACAAAACAATATATATTTTTTATTTTTGTCTGATTCTCGGTTTCACTGTTTAGGTTTGTTCACGCTAATCTCAGAAATGACTAAACCGATTTAAATCCAATTCGCATTATATTATTAAATTTCTCTTCTCATTTAATGTTTTTTTTTATTTCAATAGATTTATAAATAAAAAAGTTATATCAATATAAACTATGTTGTAAATTATTGTGACTGTTTTATTGAATTGGCTGAAATTTTAGTTTTTTTTATGTATAGGTATTGTTTTTAAAATGATAATGTTATTTGAACGAGTAAGTAATCCAGATTCGTATAAATATTTGTGTTGTTCAAGCGGGCGCAGCCGCGAATGTGTCGCTAATGTTGATATAAACTATGTAACATTAAGTATTACTGTCTGAAATTGATTTAATTATTTTTATTTTACTTTTATTTTATTGCATAAATTTGAGTTACCTAATTTATTAGTACGTAAATTAATTTAATAATTAGATCATTGACTTTTTTATTTATTTATATCCTCATAAGGACATGATCACTTCTTTGTGCATTCGTGTTTGAAATAAAATTCAGCTTCACGCTGTATCTCACGCACAACAGGCTACAGGGGAGTACAGAGAACTTAGAGTTAAGACACTCCGTTCCCCACTTTCCGCCGAATTCTGGAGTCGTTGTGTGTTGAGTGACGGAACAGAGAAAAGCAATTAAAATATTGAATATTTCTTTTCCTCGAATCCTCGAATCAAACCCACATCCTGTCGCGCCTTTGCCTCTGCGCCCTGACTGGCCTTTACTATAATCTATACTAATATAACAAAGCGAAAGAGTTTGTAAATGTATAATTAATATTAATTTTCTTCGAATGGGGATCGAACCCACAACCAGTCGATTTTACAGTCACACTTGGTGCAACTGCGCCTGGCCTCAAAAAAATATTAAAGAATAGTTAATAAATTATTTTCCCAAATTAAAATACTAAAAATTTGCCGACTATTAAATAAACAACTTACTTACACGTATTATATTTTAAAGTATATTTATGCGTCATACTCATAGAGATATGTTTAAAGAATAGTCGTCGTATGCCACCTACTGCATTCCATAAAATGTAATACGTGTAAGTAAATAGTTAATAGTCGGTAAATTTTTAATAGTTTGTAGAGACTATTTTCTTGTTTTGTTCTTTTTAGAGCTTGTTTTATTAGTCGGGTTTTAGTTTTTAAATTTTCTTTTTTTTTTTCGTGATATGGTAACATGACTAGTTGATGCCCTTAGAGTGCAGCTGACCTAATTTAGTTTTATACATTTTCAGAAATACGGCATTTCGAACACTTTGAAATAGTCCATGGTATACAAATGACATGTGCTACATTTGTGTAAAATGAATTTAATATGTACATTGTACAGTACTACCACTAATTTTCAAACTACATCGTTATACACAAAGAAAGAATCGTAATGTAATCGGTAAAGTAAAAGTATAAAATACAATTTAAAAATTAAAACTAAATGTAAAACAAAATTACACATAATTTATTTACTTATTTTATATTTATAGCCTTTACATTCACGTTTTCTAATATGGCCTTGTGAATGTAAAAAATCGACAAACGTCGTATGCAAATACAAAGAAAATACATAAAAATACAATGTCTATTGTATTTTTTTTGTGTATATTTATAAATTAATTAAATATATTTCATTTTTCTTTGTTTTTAACGAGAAAACGTATTTTAAATTGGTCAGTTGGTTTTAATCGATAAAATAATATCCTTTTAAGATAAAACACCAGAAAACAACGTAACTCTCTTCTTTATGCCATCCTTTTCTTTTCTGTTCCTGAAGTCAGAAACCCTCCGTTCCGAAAACCTTCGTTCCCGCCATAACCATATCTTCGAAATTCCTTTATACAATACAAAATGCTATAGTAATTCTTTTACTGTTAAAACAGTAAAACTATAGAATGAGCTGTCACTGGAAGTAAGACGGTCCAAGTCGATTGGGATATTTAAACGACATCTTAAACAGTACTATCTTCAAAATAATTTATAAAAAGACAATATTACAGGTGTATATGTATTTATTTTTAATTATTGTATGTATTAATATATAGTTGTATGTATGTTTTATTTGTTTGTATATTTGTATGTATAAAACTATTTTGTATTCACTATATGTTTACACTATATTTGTACACTATAGTTGTTTATATATTTTTAGTACTTTTTGCAACTTTCTGCTTTCTTTCCTATATTTAATCCTTACGTTTTTCTTTAGGTTGTCTGTAAGAAATCGCTTTTAGTGATAACTCCGCCATTGCACACTTATTAATCATTATTATAATGAAGTGTATTTTACTTTCTTCTTGTTTGTGCAATAAAGTATTATATTATTACTAGAGGGCGCGCGCGGCTTCGCCCGCTTATTAGGAGTGAATTCTAAAAAAACCACGAAACACGTGTTCAATAAAATATTTTGAACAGTCTGAATTTAAATATTTATAAAAATCGGTGGCAATTTAAAGATTTTTCCATATAAACTTTCAATCCCTTATTTGAACCCTTAGGGGGTGAATTCTTAAAAACCATGAAACACGTGTTCAATAAAATATTTTAAAGAGTCTGAATATCAAATTTTATAAAAATCGGTACAGATATTTTTTTTTTCCATACAAACTTTCAGCCCCTATTTCATCCCTTTAAGGTTAAAATTTTTAACAAAGGTAAACATATTCATGATATCTTATATATAATATTATAATTACATATAATCTATATATATAATAGGACTTGTGCTGACTGACTGAGGTAAGACGCACGCAGAGCAGTAACCGCTGATGGTAGAAACGTAAAACTTGGGTAGATGTTTATTTTCAAATTCTGGACATCCACTAAGAAGGAAATTTCAAAAATTTTAACCCTAAAGGGATGAAATAGGGGTTGAATGTTTGTATGGAAAATTCTTTTTATCTGCACCGATTTTTATAAAATTTGAAATTCAGACTCTTAAAAATATTTCATTGAACACGTGTTTCATGGTTTTTAATAATTCACCCCTAAGGGTTCAAATAAGGGGTTGAAAGTTTATATGGAAAAATCTTTAAATTGCCACCGATTTTTATAAAAATTTAAATTCAGACTTAAAAATATTTTATTGAACACGTGTTTCGTGGTTTTTTTAGAATTCACTCCTAACAAGCGGGCGAAGCCGCGCGCGCCCACTAGTATATTTATATAAATGAGAATATTTTTTTGTTTTATAGCTTCCAATAGTTATTATATGCATGCATATGTAAGGAAAAAATATTTTAGAAAGTTGTTTAATTCTATCAGAATTATAAAAACTACCAACATTTTTATAGTTTACTAGCGACCCACTCGCGGCTTCGCCCGCTTAAACTACTGAATTATTTATCTAATATACTTGCATTCCTTAAACAAACGACACAAACAACAGAATACTTAAATGGTTAAAAATCATAAACAAGTAATAGGTAGTCTACCTATTATTCTTTTATGTAAAAATATTTAAACGAAAGATTGATGATTGATGATTATTTAAAGAGCTCCAAAATATGTGCAATTGTTTCTAAACCTACTTTACTAAAGAGCTAGCATTGAAGCATTCTCTAGTCCAGCTCCTTTCTTCTGGCGCTGGGGAACGCTATCAAGGCCATCTGGCCGTGGTCTCGAGCGGCAACCATCAATATGGGTGCGCCCTTTGGCCCTAGGACTGTGTACCTGCCCTAGACCAGATACAGAGAGAGTTTTTTGGTGGGAATGGAGGGATAATGCTGTGTGTAAGGGATAAATGAAACATGAGTCGATACAGCTGTGTATGGCCTGCGTTATGCATTTATAATGACAATTAAAAACGAACAGACGGACAACAAAGTGATCCTATAAGGATTCTGTTTTTTTCTTTTGAGGTACAGAATCATCAAAATGAATAGTTTTTTAGTTTGGTTATCCACGCTGTTGTGCACTAAATAATTGTAATTTTAAGTCTTTTTTAATTAATTTGATTGAGCTTGCAAGAATAGTCATATTTAAAAGAAAAATGTTTATTTATTTCATATTTATCTAGGTAAACTGTAATTGCGCGCACACTGCAAACGTAATTTTTCCTAGATAAATTCCGGGTTAAAATATAGATTACATATTAGTACTAATACAATAACAAATCTATCATACACAAATTGCAAGAACTACGTGGCTGCTTGAGAAAGTTTCAACTTATATTGGAGAATTTTAAATATTGAAATCTTTGTCGAGTTTTTTCTGTCATCACACAAACAATAATTGAAAACTTAAGATTTTCACTTTCTGCGCAATTTATGCTTTGAGTACAGGAGTCACGCCACTATGACGCGATTGCGTCATCAATTCTTATTATTCTACCCTGCAACTTATTTGTGAACGATGATATAAAAGGCTGCACGGGCGTTGTACATTCAGTCTTGGCTCTGGTGAGGGTCGGAGCACTACTCGTGCTCCACCACTGGCTCGACTACTTGGACTACTACTACTATTTGGACAATTAATTATTTGATTAATTAATTGTTATTTTAATTATAAATGTGGTTAAGACCTATTTATAATTATCTACGTGAAGTCTTGGCTCTGGTGTGGTTCAGAGTACTACTCGTACTCTGTCACATAACCTCGACTATTCGGGTAATTGATTATTTAGTTAATCAATTATTATCGTAGTTATGAATGTGGTTAACACCTATTTGAAACTACCATGCTAAAAGTATTTATGTTAAAATTGCTTTTTGTACATATGTCATGTGTTCACATGGGTGAGTAGAACAAAACAACTAAAATCCATGTAACTGATTAATAAAAGTAGTTTTATTTAATATTACTAACACAATATTTATTTATAGTGGCAACAACATGTCAATAAATACAAAATACATACATTTCGTAAAGAATTACGAATATCACTCACGTAAGAGCCAATGTTTTGTAATTCATAAATTACCTAAGCCTTAAAAAAAATTAGTATTTTTTTTAAATTTAATTATATACTAATTTAATTTAATTATATATATTAAATTAAAAAATTAAAAAAAAAATTAAAATTAAAAAAACAAAAAAATTAAAAAAACGTTCTAGTTATTTATTTATAACACGTTATTTATTTATAACACGTTATTTATTTATAACACGTTATTTATTTATAACACGTTATTTATTTATAACACGTTATTTATTTATAACACGTTATTTATCTATAACACGTTCGGAGAGTTCGGAGAGTTCGGAGAGTTCGGAGAGTTCGGAGAGTTCGGAGAGTTCGGAGAGTTCGGAGAGTTCGGAGAG
>JAATLQ010010775.1:5762-20384 GCA_013421005.1 Heliconius erato x Heliconius himera
ATAAAGTTTTAGGTACTATGCTCAAGTATTCAAGGCCCGAATTTATAAATGGCTCTCAAGTCTGAGATCCATCTTAAGATGACGTTTTCATTCATAGATATATAATTTTTATGAAAGAAAAAGGCATCTCAAGATCGATTTCAGATATGAAGAGCGGTTTCTAAATATTTGGATATAGTAGGATCTTCGAATTACGTGATTTTTACACATATTGAAACTTTTTACTAACAGTAACTGTCCGTGGTTCAGGTAGGCTCTACCCAAGACCACGGCCGGACTACTAGTTCAAAGTTTTAGTTGTTTTTTTTATAAATCTAAATATACGCGATAAGTACGATTAAAGAGTTTCATTTAAAATATCTAATTAATATTTGCTTGTTTACCTCACATAGACCTGCGACAACTGGGGGACCTGTTCCTCCCTCATCTCGTAGTTCAAGAGGACCGGCGCCAGGGTTAAGTAAATCCCGTATGTTTTCATTATAAATTTCTATGTATGACATCTTGACCTAAAGTAATAAAAATAAATTATGAATTTATATTATTTTTTAAAGAGCAATATTTTTTTTTTTATAAAAACAGAAATATATAGTTATGTATGAGCATCCAACGTCAAATACTAGAAACATGATTAACAGTATCAATTGGCAATTATAGATGTGGATAATTAAAAAAATGCTTGATTTCTGAATATAATTTCTGTACAAATACGCTTTGAAGACAGGTTCACATTATAAACACATAAGTAATAAGTAAGAGGCCGGTCGTGGCGCAGCGGCACGAGGTGTGACTGCAAAACCGACTGGTTGTGGGTTCGATCCCCACTCGAAGAGATGAAATATTTACTTAAATTTATATTTCCATTTTCTTCGCTCTGGTGTCGAGGTTAAGCGCGACGTTGAGTTCTGCCACTCAACACGCAATGCCTCCAGAATTCGGCAGAAAGTGGGGAACGGAGTGTCTTAACACTAGGTTCCCTCTGCCTACCCTGCTGTGTGCGGGATATAGCGTGAAGCTAATTTAATTTTAATTTTAAGTAATAAGTACACATTACTACTACTAGCTTCACGCTTTATCCCTAGCGGGGTAGTCAGAGAGAACGCAGCACGAAACGCTACGGTCTCTACATAGTACCTCTTTCGCCTCGTCCACTGTAATCAACCTCTTCATACATGCCCGGAGGTCCTCATGCTTTTTACATGACCTTCCTCCAATATCTTTAATATTGTGTTTTCGAAGGTCAACCGAGGGCTCCCCCTTACCACTCACTTTTCCATCATAAATCTTTTTTGCCATTCTTTCATCACTCATTCGTTCGACGTGCCCAAACCAGTTGAGCACGTTCTTTTTCATTCTCGACGTGACATCCTTGCTAATACCTGTCGTTCTGTGTACCTCTTCATTGCGGATTCGATCAGCTAAGCTGATTCCGTATATCCTACGAAGAGATCGCATCTCCACGGCATTCATCTTTCTTTCAATTATTCTTCTCGTTTTCGATCGAGATGAAGAAAGGCCCTAATGCAAGATCAGTGTAAATATAGTATCTAGTAAGATACGAGATGGATGTGGAAAGGAGACGGCGAAACGTCAGCAAAGCTGTGCGATCGGCCGTACACAATGTAGTTTTGGTACCGACGTTTTTTAGTTTTTTTTTTAATAAACACTATGTTTATTCAAAATAATATAAACAATATCAATTAAAATCAATGTCTATTAAATGATTAGTTATAGATATATTTTGCACCTGCATATATACTTATTTAATACCAGTTTCCCCACTTAGCTTCGCCCGCTTATACTATGCAATTATTTACTTTCTTATCTTAATTACTTTCGTAATCTAATGATATTATCCTTTTAAAGACAATATCCATACTTAAAAAAAGTAAGTTTCAGCCAATTCAATAAAACAATAATTTTCAAATGAAACAAATATTAAATGTTAAGGTTAAGTTTGCCAGAATAGAAAAGTGAAAACTACATTTTAAATCGGTTTTTCTGAGATTTCTGAGCGGGAACAAACGCACAGACCAACGAACAATCAGGCAAAAATAAAGAAAAATATTGTTTTGAGTTCTGTTCGAAGGTTCTATTACATTAATAAAGGTCCCCAATATTTTTTCTTAATATCTTTCATTTTATTATCATATATATATGTTTGATTCGTTACGATTTTATTATAAGTATAGATTAGGTTTTTGAGATACGCCGAGACACAGATAAATGATATAAGCAATCAGGATAACCGTTTTTCGTTTTTGGTATCTATTGCATGTCATTGAATACTCAAGATTTCATTGTATTTTACATACACTATGATGACTTGAGGCCAGTCGTTGCGCAGAGGTACAGTGTGTGTCTGTAAAATCGATTGGTTGTGGGTTCGATCCCCACTCGAGGAGATAAAATAATACCTCACATTTATATTTTCAGCTTTGAACAGACAAGTTCCTGAAAATGTTGTGTGTAGTAATTAGTAAAACAATAGATTTGCATTTCTAATTTACACGATCGTTTTAACATTTTGTTAGGCTCTTGATTAAATTATAATATGAATCTACCTACCTACATATACATGTACACATCCGTTTATGATAATAAATAAAAAATCTTTTTTAAAGGATGTTTTTTTTTTATATAGTATAATATTATATTCTACTTAGTGAACTCCATTCTGATCGAACTCAATATTCTATCGAGCATTAGTATACATGTAGAAGTCATAGGCCAAATAAGCATTGCCTTGTGACGCCATTAAAAATTCAATAGTAACCGCTTATATCGTTGAATGTCGGATATAACTGCCACTGAACTTTTACATCCTTATTAAACATTCAAAATTTACAACTTGTAAGCTTTATAAAATTATACATAATTATGAAGATATTTGGATAAATATTTAAAATATTTCTTTTTAAGGCACTAAGGTAAAATATGTGTCACTTTTTGACATAACTTACCTAATTTTTCCCGACTGCTAAGGAAGGGTTATGTTTTTCGCGCGTATCTTGTATGTATGTAATATTCTTTATTACCTCGTATCTCCAGAACTGATGAGCGGATTTACATATTTGAGGTATCGTTAGATTCGTATTAGCAGCCCAAGTATTCTTAGATAGGTGACGTTAATAAAAAACAATCATGGCGGCTGTGAGACGCCATTGGACTTAGTGAAAAAAAAAAAAATGTTCCGAATACTACAATATGGGTATCAAATTCAAGAGCTTAATTTCAGGATTTCAAAAAGGTGTATCATAATTATTATTACCATAATAAATTCTAACAAAAAAATGAAAAATAAAAAAATATTTGTATAAACAAAAACCCCGACTGCATCGAACTAAAAAGAAAATAAACAAGCCCAATAGTTTATTAGGATTAACAGTCGGGACCTATAAGTAATTCTTCAATCAATAAAATCTTTACTAGGAACCTCGCATAATTTAAAGAGGTTAAACTATTGGGCTTGTTTATTTTCTTTTTAGTTCGATGCAGTCGGGGTTTTTGTTTTTACAAATATTTTTTTATTACCTTTCTTTCACTTCTTTATAGGGTTCTGAAACTCGAAAGTTAAATACAGTATCCTTGTAGAATCATTTTGTTATCCGTTTGTCCGTCTGTCAAAATAATATAATGTAAAAGATATAGAACTTCCCATGGACGTAAAGTTACGAAATTTGGTACGAAGTGAAAGCGTACAGTACAAATAAATGAAAATATTTTACGAAATAAAGTAAAAATTTATAGGTTTCTTTTCCTGTGTTCCGCACATATTGGGGTAGGCAGGGGGAACCTGAAAACCTAGTGCTAAGACACTCCGTTGCCATTATGACACTTCACGGTTCTGTACTTCCCCACATTCCGCCGAATTCTGGTAGCATTGTTGAGTGGCAGAAATCAACGCCGGGCTTTGTGTAATGAGACAAGAAATTAAAATATTAAATGTTTCATCGAACTATAGGTACCTATAGGTATTTCATAGGAATTAGTATGAAAAAATATCAAAAAACATCAAAGGAAACATCTATAATTCTATATTCAATATGTCTATAATTATATATACCCGAGGACTGAGTAAATACACTCAAAGACTCATACAGTACTTAAGGGAGTCTTTTTACCTCAAATTGATGTTTGCTCTGCGTACATTAAAAAACTAAATCAATAAATGGAGGTGTGTGTAAAACTATATTGACTAACGACCTTTGACTAATGATCACCCTGGCCTTGCCTTTTGCAATATTAAAAGGTAGCTATTATTTTCCAATTTCCTCTATATATCATTCTATAAAATTTTCAATAATCTTTAGCTATTATAAAAATTATGGAAAAAATATAAAGCTCAGTGGAAATATGATACGGTTCTGTGTATCGCCTTTCTATGAAAATCCGTCCGGTAAAACTGTACCAAAATATTCTATTGCCGGTGATAAATATGGTGATACTGATAAAGACCAATAAAGTCAATTTTAGGATTCCGTACTTCAAAAGAAAATTTTTTTTTAATAAATATTTCTTTTCCTCGAGTGGGGATTGAACCCACAGCCAGTCGATTTTACAGTCACACTTTGTGCCAATTATAAAATCATTTTGCTGTCTGTCCGTCTGTTAAGACCATTTTCTCGAGTCTATTGGAAGGTATCAAGCTAAAATTCATATCAAACATTTGGATATCTTATTGGACCGGCCAATTGCGAGTCGGACTCGCCCACTAAGTTCTGTCTGTTCAAGACAGGACAGGAGGTACAATAGGTATATAGAAGATAATAAACTTAAGTTTATCAACAAATTTTGTATGAAATGAACAACAAATATACTTTGTAATTGTGTATAGGGTTCCGTACCACTATAGGAGAAAAACCGAATCCTTAAAAAAAATAATTGTTGTTCATTTGTCCACCTGATAATATTATTTATCTGACAGACAGACAACAAAATGTTATAAGACATTTTGTTATAAGACATCTTGTTGTTCCTTTTTTCCTTAAAAGGTACAAAATCCTAAATATCTAAAAATATATATATATATATAGATATATACTATAAACTTACAAGGATTCCGTTTTTAGGATTCCGTACATTTTTAAGAAAAAAGTAACACTTTCAAGATCACTTCTTTGTCCTTCTCTCTCTGTCTGTCAATACCCTTTATTTTAGGAACTCATGGAGAAATCGAGTTGAAATTCAAACCTTATTCAGATCTACGGCCCCTATGATTCTCTGACAAAAAATATATTTCTATATTTATTCAGCTAGCATTTACAGGTAGTACTAGGCTTACTAAAAACTATACATTTGTGGTTAAATCTTAAATAATAATAGCCATAAAAAGGGGGCAAAATTTGGTATTAAGGCCGCTAGTTCAAGTAAGGTATCAAGTGAAAGGACTCTAGCTAGGTTAAACCTGAATTTTAGTACGGAACCCCTAAAGATCCCAACTCGCGCTTGTCCGCTTTTTTCTTTTGAGATACGGACCCCAATAAAATGGCATAACGAAACAGAATCATATAAAAACTTTAACGAGCTTGTCCCATAATGGGAAATGAAACCCCATATAATAGTTTCGATAAGAATGATGCATTGTGCAGTTGGTTATTTAATAATGCGGCACAATAATTTACAATCGCTGCGCAAAGCAGCCAGGCTTTATCAGATGGAAACACTGACGCCCCTAATCCATTTATTTAGTTACTTGTCCAATTTCACTCTTGTTAATTATTATATTAATAATATTATTAATAACAACTATAACATAGTATTGTCTATGCCTATAGATAGCAGTTTTTGAAAGCAATAAAGAAATAATTTTGTATATATAATAAATGTCTTGACATTTTTATATATTATTACTTATATTGTTTTAGTTTCACTCTGTATTCCGCACACAGTAAGGTAGGCAGAGGGAACCTAGTGTTAAAACACTCCGTTTTCCATTTACCGCCCAATTCTGGAGGCATTGCGTGTTGAGTGGCGGACGTCAACGCGCGCTGTGCCTCGACACCAGAACGAAGAAAATGGAAATATTAAACATTTCATTTCCTAGAGTAAGAATCGAACCCCCAACCTGGTGCGTTTTCAGTTTACTCTTTGTTCCCCTGCACCACGACTGGCCTCCTATCTTATCTTATTAGTTAAAACTGGTAAATTAAAAGAAAGAAGATATAAATAATGTACCTTATCAATTAATTATTGCGTTATCTAATCAAAACCACTCGTTTCTAGTAAGCGATAACGATAGCTTAAATTTGAAAATTTTTGCTTATAATATCAAATGTGAAATACTGAATTGGATGTTGTTTCCATATAGTACGTAACTACCTACTTACCTATATTCGGTTCTGGTCTTACTCTCATAGAAATTGTAATTTTTCGTAATTCTTCTAAGATCACTTTATATGAAATTATATAATCGTAGCGTACTCCACAAGCGTGCGACTGTAAACGCGGCAGGTTGTAGCTTCGATTCCCATTCGAGGATATAAAATATTTAAAATTTTCATTTTCTCGTTTTGGTAACGAGTTAAAACTCGTCGGTGAGTCCCGCTACTCAAACACACAATGTCTCCAGAATTAAAAATGGTTCCCAAGTTGCCCCTGCCTACCCCCTACTATGTACAGGATACAGCGTGAAGCTGAAAAAATAATAATCATATAACATCCACGTGTAGAAGTAGTTTTCCATTTCAATGTTATTTTAAAAAAGATTAATTTATATTGAAACAAATACTTTTTCCAATAAATATAAAGTATTAGATTGTTCCTATATAATATATATGTATACACAACTAAATATATTATATGAATAGACTCTCTTCCATTACGTACACAAACACCTTTGACAGGTTCAGAAGCCTTGAATAGTTGATTGATCTAACCTGATGATAGATGAGGCACCTACATTCTTTATACAGTTTAATATTGACAAAAGAATTTATTAATTACAAAAGTTTTCTTTTTATTTCGGTGCTCTAATAACGAGGCAAAGTGCAGCGTTGAGTACCGCCACTTAACACACAATGCCTCCAGAATTCGGTTGAAAGTGGTGAACGGAAGTGTAATGGGAACTGTGTGTCTTAACACTAGGTTCCCAAACTCCCTTTGCGTACCCTGCTATATGCGGGATACAGCGTGAAGGAAAAATAAAGAAAATTGTATGATATATCGTTTAGAAAATTAGGATAATATACATATGTGTTTTATATATTAATTCGAACAATGATCACGAGTTTATGAAGCAAGATGATTATTATTGAGGCCAGTCGTGGCGCAGCGGCACGAAGTGTGATTATAAAACTGACTGGTTGTGGGTTCGATCCCCAGATTAAATATTTACTTAAATTTATATTTCATTTCTTCGCTCTGGAGTCGAGGCTAAGCGCGGCGTTGATTTCTGCCACTCAACACACAATGCCTCTAGAGTTCGGCAGAAAGTGGGCAACGGAGTGTCTTAGCACTAGGTTCCTTCTGCCTACCCTGCTGTGTGCGGGATACAGCGTGAAGCTGATGTTTATTATATTTTTTTATATATATATTTTTAATTTATATTTAGTTCTTGAAAGGTGTCAAGTACAATAAAGCTCGTGTCGAACATTAGTGAAGCTTGTGTGAGGAAAATGGCCATGAATATTTAACGAAGCCTCCCGACTCTAAATAGCCTTTATGACGTCATAAGATTTAGCTTTAAACAAAACATTTTAGCTAAATTGAAATACTCATTTCACTTATTATTATATTTTTTTTATTAAAAATATAATTATATTTTTCGATCATTTTGTTTATTTTTAGTTTAATCATTAGGTAATAATTTTTTTTTTCAGCATCACACTGGATCCCGCATGTAGCGGGATAGACAGAGGGAGACTAGTGCTAAGACACTGTGTTGTTCACTTTCCGCCGATTTCTGGAGGCACTGCGTGTTGAGTGGCGGCACTCAAGACCGCACTTTACCTCGTTATCAGAACGAAGAAATGAAAATATTAAATATTTCCTTTTCTCGAGTGTGAATCGAACCCATAACCCATCGTGGTTACAACACCACGACTGTCCTCAATAATGACTTAACTAACTTATACTAAATAATAAAAAAAAAAATCTGCTTCACGTTGTATCCCGGACACAGCAGCAGTACAGTATGTAGGCAGAGGGAACCTAGTATTAAGACACTCCGTTCTCCACTTTCTGCCGAATTCTGGAGGCATTGCATGTTGAGTGGCAGAACTCAACGCCGCGCTTAACCTCGACACCAGAGCGAAGGAAATGGAAATATAAATTTAAGTAAATATTTCATCTCCTCGAGTGGGGATCGAACCCACAACCAGTCGGTTTTGCAGTCACACCTCGTGCTGCTGCGCCACGATCGGCCTAATACATAATTATAATAATTTAAGCTAACTTTACAAAGCATATTTAGTACACGCAAATATTTTTTGAATAAATATACCTAAATTGTAACCCACAGGTCATAACTAGCCAACGATGGTACTAAGTTCATTTTACTTATTGAAAATTTATATATTGAGCCATTCGTGGCGCAGGAGCACAAAGTGTCGCTGTAAACGCGGCTGGTTGTGGATACAATCCTCACTCGAAAAAATGAAAAATTTTGTTAAATTTATATTTCCATTTAATCGTTCTGGTGTCGATGGAAAAAAGACAACGTTGAGTTCCGCCACGCAACCGCAATGCCTCCAGAATTCGGTGGAAAGTGATGAACGGAGTGTCTTAACACTATGTTTCCTCTGCCTAACCTGCTGTGTGCGATATACATCGTGAAGCGGATTTAATTTCATTTATATATTTTTTAAAAATACCCTTTCTCTTTCACTATATCTTTTAACAAGACACTAAAATAAATCGAAATCAACGAATATTTATTTAGTAGTATTGTGGCGTGTAAATTAGCGTTCTTTTCATGCGTAGTCGATCACTAAAAAAGTACATACTATTCTTCTATATAGACAGTGACCTTGTCACAATATGAATATGGGTATGGGTATGGGTATGGGTCACCACCACCCTCACCGAACGAAACCACAACGCCCGATTGCCACGTAAAACGTTGTTTCAAGTTCAATGTTTCTATTAACACAAATTATTGATTACGGCGTTTGGACTAATCGCTAGCATTCTTACTTTTTAACTAACAACACTTAAACTTAATTGGGTATTGTGTGTACGGCAAGTGTTTATATATATTAAAATTAATAAATATAATAAAATTTTAACTGATCTATGTCCGTACGTGGGAGAATTAGGAGAAAATCTATTATTGGTGGCATTTGTTAATGTAATAAAATGTAAAAAAAACAATATTTTTTAAAATTTTTGTCAGTTTGACCGTTTGTCTGTGTGTTTATACTAATCTCAAAAATGGCCTAAATGATTTAAATATTCCTTTTATTTAAACCGGTTCGTAATATAAAAACTTATATCAATAAATAGCATTTTACTTGACAAAATTGCTAAAAAGCATCTGTTTTATTGAATTGTTTTAATGTATGAATATTGTATTTTAAATAATAATAATATTAGACCGCGAAAGTAAATCAGATTAGTAAATAAATAATAGCAGTTAGGGGGAGTAGAAGAGCAGGGGCACAAAGTATGACTGTAAACAAGACGTGTGGGGGTTCGATCCCCACTCGAGGAAATATTGATTTAAATGTATATTTCTATCTCTGCGATATCAGAGGGTCCCGAGGCAAAGTGCAGCGTTGAGTTCCGCCACTTCTCACGCAATGCCTCCAGAATTCGGCGGAAAGTAGGGAATGGAGGGTCTTAACACTAATTTTCCTACTCTGTTGAGTGCGGGATACAGCGTGAAGCTGATTGATTGAAATAAATAAAAGCGTAGTTCAAGCGGGCGAAGCCGCGAACAGATCGCAGGGCCGTAATATAGCTATATACATGCATTATAGAAACCTACTTTTAAGCGGTCAAGGCGAATTCCATACTAGACGAATGTCGTGTAAGTATAGACTTACTGTTAATATAGGTATGCTGTATTTAATTATAGGTACATACTGCAAACACACTAGTAAGTAAATACATGTAGGTACCTAGTAACGACCTGATTTTCGATAATGTAAATTTACTTTGTACACAATTTCATATAACGATATGTAAATTACTTTGTTTTTATTGTTCCGTATCTGAAAAGGAAAAACCGGACAAGTGCTTGTCGGGCTCGCCCACCGAGTGTTCCGTACGAAAATTGGAGGTCTCGAGCTTTTTATGAAATTCATACTTAATTTATTTAGCAAGAGCCCTTTCATCCGATACCTCACTTGAACTAATGCCTTTAATATCAAATTTTGACCCTCTTTTATTAAATATATATATAATATAAAAATTCAATTACAAATGTATACTTTTCAGACTTTTTCCTGAATTACCTGTAGAAACTAGCCGCCAAATTTTATAATTCTAGGTCAACCGGAAGTACTCTATTAATTTTGATTCCCCTTATAGTGTCGAAAAACGTGAATTTTGTGATATAAATGGCCATATCTTTTTTTAAAGTATAGAATAGAATTTTTTACAGGAAATCAAGGAATCGTAAATCTGAGTATATGGTTTGAATTTCAATTCGATATCTCTACTGAGACGGACAGACAGACGGATATCAAAATGATCTTATAAAAATTAAAAAAATAATAATAAATCAGCTTCACGTTGTTTCCTGCACACAGTAGGCAGAGGGAACCTAGTGTTAAGACACAACGTTCCCCACTTTTCTGTTGAGTTCGCGCGTACGTCGAAACTCAACACGCAATGCCCCCGCATTGCGTATTGAGTGGCGGAACTCAACGCCGCGCTTTGCCTCGACACCAGAGCGAAGAAATAAAAGTATAAATGTGAGTATATATTTTTTTCCCTCGAGTGAGGATCGAAACCAGAACCAGTCGATTTTACAGTTACACTGTGTGCCCCTGCGCTACGACTGGCTTCAAATGATGATCAATGATCTTATAAGGGTTTCTTTTTTCCTTAAAAGTTACGGAACCTTAAACGATACGACGACCTAACGAAACTCTTATAGGATAACTTTTACAGTCATACTTTGTGCTCCTGAGCCACGACTGGCCTCATGACTGCTTTTTTATTTCTTATCTATTTGATTTAATCATGGCGCAGAAGCACAAGTTTATGACTGTATGCACGACTGGTTGTGGATTCGATCCTCACTAGAGGAAATGAAATATTTATTTAAATTTATATTTTCATTACTTCGCTCTGGTGTCGAAGCAAAGCGCAGCGTTGAATTCCGCCACTCAACACGCAATGCTTCCTGAATTCAGCGGGAAATGGGGAATGGAGTATTAGAGCTGTATCCCGTAAACAACAGGGTAGTTAGAGGGAACATAGAATTAAAACATTCCGTTTCCTATTTTCCTTCGAATTCTGAAGGCATTACGTGTTGAGTGGCGGAACTCTACGCCGCGCTTCGCCTCGACACCAGAGCAAAAAATAATAATATTCCATTTCCTGGAGTGGGAATCGAACACACAATCTGTCGCATTTACAGTCACGCTTTGTGCTCCTGCCCTACGACTGGCCCCAAATCTAATCTATATTTAATAATCAGCAATCTACTAGCTATCATCTTGTAGTTGAGCCGTTTGATATTTTTATAACAATAAAATTTAGCCGTGACTATGCAAAATAATATTGACAGTTCACGTTCACGCATTCGATCTATTTAAATAACTAAATAAATCGTGTCACAACAGATTTGCTCAAATATTACCGCATCGAATACGTGACGAAAAATTGTCTTAGAGGATTTGGTCATAATGAATATTTTAATAATAGTTAAAAATCAGCTTCACGCTGTATCCCGCACACAGCAGGGTAGGCAGAGGGAACCTAGTGCTAAAACACTCCGTTCCCCACTTGCTGCCGAATTCTGGAGGCATTGCGTGTTGAGTGGCAGAACTCAACGCCGCGCTTAACCTCGATACCAGAGCGAAGAAATGGAAATATAAATTTAAGTAAATATTTCATCTCCTCGAGTGGGGATCGAACCCACAACCAGTCGGTTTTACAGTCATACTTCGTGCCGCTGCGCCACGACTGGCCTCAAATAATAGTTGTATAAAATATTTAATATCTTTAAAATTTAACACAGTTTACAATTTTATTTTCCACCCCAAAAGTAAAATTTGGGACCATTTGGGACGCGGAAAAGCGTACAAAATTTCCAAAGTCAATTTACATGCGAACGGTAAGAAAATGAGGTTTCCAATTCGCTCGAATATTTTTTATGTATGTTCTTGCCAATATGCCAAAACGTTAGCTTGCACAAAAATAATACCCAATTTAGATTGAAATTTTACATAGTACAACCACTATCCACTAGTTTGAGAAGCATACTCTTAAGGTCTACCCATCACTTAAAAGAAAAAAAAATTAATCGGTGTTAAGCTAATGCTACAACAACCTTACTACAATATCGAATTACTGAGCCTGTGTGTTTAATTGGCACCGACTACAAAATTATAAAATTTTATTTTAATTATTTTTATTAAACAAAATCAAAGTACGGTTTACTTTAAGGAAAAAATATTTTTTTACTTTTTAGTTCGTTGTTTGAAGTCTGTCCGACTTACTTATTGACGATTGAGTCGGAAAAAGTTGACTTTAACAATTATGGCATCTCGACATCATTTACCTATGTAATAACACAAAATAATATCATCTACATACTAAAGCACTTAGTATCCATTCCTAGAATTCCTTGAGACATGCAAAATTATATAACGGCTTGAGATAAAATTATTTAACATTTCATTAAAAAAAACAACTCAGTATTTTTTAAGATTAAATGTAAAAATATTGATTTGAGATATAGTTAATAAATAAAATACTCGTACATGTTTTTAAATTGCGATAGTTTATATTTGCGACAAGATTTGTATTTCGATACAGTATTAAAATTAAATTTAATAATAAAAATATAAAAACAAAAAATTTGAAATTGTAAAAAACTATACTTCCAAAAAAGAAAAACACGGAACGACGGCTCTTTCTGATAACACAGAAGAAAAATGATAATATGATAATTCCCTTAATGTAATATGAAAAAAAAATATAAAATATTTCTAGTTTATATCCATACCTTCCATACCTATATTATAAATTCGAAAGTAACTCTGTCTGTCTGTCTGTCTGTCTGTCTGTCTGTTACGCAATCAGGGTCAAACCGCTAATTCAATTGTGATAAAATACTCATAAAGAGATACTTAAGGGTCTTCGGATGAACATAGGTTACTTTTTTTTCTCATATTTGTAATATTGTCGATATATACTAATATATTAAAATACTTTTTAGTTTGACAGACAATTTATTCCGCCATGTTAATAACAACCGACCGTTGCTAAGCAACGGTTTGCAAAGTTTGTTTGTTATAAGAAACGTCACCCAAAATGAGCTTAACGCATACATAGCGGGCGCCGACTCAACCTTATGAGATACATAAAAGGAATGTTTTACAAAAACATTGTTCTTTAATGTTTAAAACAATTCGGTATACAAATATACCATGTTTATCTCTGAAGGTTAAGCAAAAGTAATCATTTTAATTAATTTACTTTATATTTATCGGGTTTTTGTTGTATGTATTTTCTATAATTTGATATTGATCCTTATGAAAATGAATATAATAGTCACTTTTAACATTCCATTTGGATTGAAATCATAGTTTACTGTATAACATTCTAATTAATAATTAAGGAGATATCACTGATTCGAAATGACCTAGCCTACGAGCGGCATAGTATGACCGACTCGAACGGGCAGATGACTTTGACAGTTTTGTAAATTTTCATACATTTTCGAACTACTGTTAATTTTTATGTAATTATAATAAATTTATATTTTTCTTTGGTTCTTCGCTTATTCGAGTAGTAGTTTAGTTAGATTTTCATAAATTTCTTGGTGTGGTGTAAGTTGCGGCCCTGTGCGGCAGCGGCATAATATTATTTAAGTACTTATTATTTAAGGAAAGAATTGTTGGTTATTTCATCTTGGATGTTTATCTATTGCGTTGTAATCACTTAATAAAATATGGTTTTAGTTTTTTGGGATTTTATTTGATATTGCTCGCAAAACTTATCATATTTAATGTAAAAAGGATTTTAGTTAGGTATTTCATATAGTATCTATGTACGCGCGCAAGGAAAACGTGTAAAAAGATTTTTCCCCGGTAAATCAGTAAAATCGCTCACTGAAAGTCCAATAAAAATCAGTTCAGTTATTCTGGACATTAGCTCGGGGAAATAGAAAGACAGACAGAGACAAAATATATAATATTTTTTATTGTATTTAAGTATTATGTAAATAACCACATGCACTTGCAAAAACATAGCACAACACATTTGTTCGCGACGTCGCGATATTCGCGCGTTCGCGGACTTGACTCGACATGTCGTTGCAAGTTCTTAGTTGCGTGTCGTGACTCGTGACGTCACACAATTATAATAGTTTTAAGCATTATTCAAATTAGTAATATGTTTAATTAATAACATAAATAGAATTATAGATAGATATAAGTATCACCTTTTAGTTTTATATAGTAATTCTCGAGTTTTTATTGTAATTATATAGTTTTAATATAG
>JAATLQ010010782.1:733-22444 GCA_013421005.1 Heliconius erato x Heliconius himera
TTTTTTTTTTTTTTTGTAGTTTATTTAGAATATCGATATTATATTATCATAATTATATTTTTTTTATTATATATTATATTACTTGTATAATTATATATTTATAGGATATTAATGTATGTATATGTAGGTATATTTTTCTTCTGCACACCTACAGACTTATTCTCACACATGACAAGGTTGGCTGGTAGAGAATGCTATTTAGCGTTAAGCCCGCCTTTTGTACATTTTTCTTTTTTGTAATTTGTGCAATAAAGTATATATAAATATTATAGTGCTTCAATAATATATATATTTTTATCAACAGTCATAAGCCAGACGTTTCGATTGTCATTCTTTAGCCAAGAAACCAGCGCGGTTGCTATAAAATATTATACGCAGGCAAGTTAATGCCTTGAGTTCATTCAAATGACGATAACTTTTTTTTAACGAACCGATTTTGATGAACTAAACTTTAGTAGTTAAGTTAAGTTAAAACAAAGCAATTGGTGAAATTTTCAAGTAAATCTGTTCAGTACTTTCAGAGAAAAATGCGGACAAAAATATATCGACAGACAGACAGACAGACAGACAGGCAGACAGACAGACAGACAGACAAGAAATTAAAAAAATATATTTTTGCTTTCTATTATTCTATTTAGGTGTCCCTCTATCCATTTCAGTCAAAATTACTAAATGTACAGACAAAATATTTTTACTGTCTTATTATATATAGAGATTAAAGAGAGAATTGTTGGTTATTTCATCTTGGTTGGATGGTTACCTATACCGTTGTTATACACTTAATAAATTGTGGTTATAGGATTTTATTTGATATTGCTCGCAAAACTTATCATATTTAATGTATAAAGGACTTTAGTTATTTCATATAGTATCTATGTACGCGCGCAAGGAAAACGAGTAAAAAGATTTTTCCCGGGTAAATTAGTAAAATCGATAACTGAAAGTCCAATAAAAATTAGTTCGTTAACTAGTTTTTCTGGATAGTAGCTCGGGGAAATAGAAAGACAGACAGAGACAAAATTATTAATAATGTAGCTGGTATTGTTTAGTTTTTTTATTAATATTTTACTATAGTTACGTTTACTTATATTTTTTTCATTTAAATTAGTAAGTAAAGTTTAAGCGGGCGAAGCCGCGTCCGGGTCCGCTAGTTCACACATAAATTGTTATTCATTTCTTCTTCATGGATTAAAATGATATAATTAGATTAAGATTAAGTTTAAAAATGGTACAATTTGAAAGTTATCCGGTTTTTAGGGTTCCGGACCTTAAAACGATAAAACGGAACCCTCATAGGAAACACTTCGTTGTCCGTCTGTCCGTTTGTCAATACCAATTATCTTAAGGTCGCTTGGAGGTATCAAACTGAAATTTCAAATGAATATAATCAGGACTATGATCCCATGGAGCACAAAAAAATTGAGCTTCTAAATCGACAAAATATATAATAAATTTGTACGAAATTCGTTACAAAACTCTATAGGGTACTTCCCGTGGACTGCATTTAAGAAATTTGGCAAGAAGTGAGAACTTACAATACAGATAAAGGAAAATATTCTTTAAGTGAAATTTTATAGATAAACATACACAATAACTAACTTAAGTTTGTCAATGTATAAATTGTGTTTCCCATTGCCCTACAATCCTTAAATTGCTTTATAATGTATTGTACTGGGTTTTTCAGGCCCACTCTGCTATATGCAGGCAGATAATGAAATATTTCATTATATTTACATGTATTTAAGTATATAAAAGTGTACATCGAACATTTTGAAAAATGCCAAAATATTAAAACGTATTCACCATCAAATACATTTAATAAAAGACCTGTTTTATTTATACTAAGTGTTTTAGTTATAAAAAGCATGATAAGGCAGAAAGAAATAGACGAGAAATACTGTTAATATTTCTCTTTTATCGTTTAGTTTTATACGTTTCTACTATCAACTTTTAAATGTGAGAGATACATACGTACCTTGTAGGTTCTTAAATCGTGACCTATTTGAGTCGAGACCGTTTTTCTTAAACGGAAATGAAATTTCTCCACAGATATAATAGCTTTTCACGGATTACATCCTGCTCGTTTTCAAATAAGATTTGCTTTATGAGTTTATCTTTTAGGAAATATAACGTTTTAAGCGAGAAAGCTGGTATAAGTTATTTCTACGTTTAAAATTGAAAAAGATATATAATTATATATTAAAATTTTATATTTATCTATGTATACGTAACCAAAAAATGTTTCGCACATCTAAAGAATTAATTAAAACTTAAAACTGTAACAACCAATACGACAGTTAATGTCAAATTTTTAATACACCATTTTATAATGCAGTTAAATAAATGTCTAAGTATTTATTATTTATAATAAAATAATTTAAATTAAATATTAAATTCAGATTTCTAGCTGTCAGTAAAGAAAAGTTTAACTTCGCTTAAAATTTATTCAAAGTACCTCATATCCGCCCCGTCACACAGGGTAAGAATATACCTATAAATGTATGTACTCCTAGTATATATACTGCACATTTGCCTGTGAGGCGGCGCGGCTGTGAACGAAATTACGAACGAGCACACCTATATTCAATTACGTAAAATATTGAGCGTCGTCGCGAGACATGGTATACAAGTTGAAAGGCAGCATATTTGAACGTCTTATCCATTTAAACTTTTAAATAAAAATTTACTTACATTTTTAGAAAACAGAAAAGACAAGCCTGTTTTCGTTCTTATTTGCTTTCGACATTCTTAAGAAAACTTTTAGTTATATAAATTGATATATTAAAAGACAAAGCAAGGAGTAATAGGTTCTATTTAACTGAAACATTTGCTAGACATTTAAATAATGAGAATGCCAACACTGACAGAATATTTTTTCTTATAATTATACTAGCGGCCCGCTCGCGGCTTCGCCTGCTTGACCTACATGATTATTCATTTAATGAACAGAATTGACTGACAACTATAATGACTCTAATATGATTTTTTATTACTATAGTCTGTAATTTTAGATTCAATCCAAGGTGACTACATATCTTACAGCATTCATCTTTTTTTTCTTCTTATGTAATACCCACGATTCGCTGCTGCTGAGTGCTGATACCAGCACTGCATTGTGTACGGCCAAACTTGCAGCTGTACTGACGTTCACGTCATCACTTCACCAAGTTTCAGCTAAGGCACCGTTAGCCCCGTTACATACTACTGAATTTTTTGCATAATAGTATATGGGTAGTTCTACAAACTAAGGACGAAAATGGATCTGTTTTCGGCCTGACATTTTTTATACATTTTAGTCGCGGAATTTATTCTAATAACACGAGCATAACGTCCTTTAATATATACTAAGCGAAACAGTCAAAATATTTGATAGTTTTGGATTTATGGCCGTTTAAAGAAAATAAAAGCGCAGGAAACTGAGTATGTCGCCAGGTAACCGAGAGAAACTACAAAAAAATATTAAAATCAACATTTATTTATTATATTAGCTTCTTTATATGAATTTGCATTGAAAACTAATAAAATTTTACTTTAAACATGGCTTGGATACTTACATCTAAACAGTTTTGAACGGGAACTTCCTCATCAAATGATCATTGAGCATTATATTTATTAACGTTATTCTAAATCACAGTATGTAAAATCTCTTTTAAAGATAAATTAACAATATTAATGTACGAAATCTACGACTAGACATTCAGTCTCAAAATTATGCTTCAAATCTTGTAACAGTAAATAATAAATTTGACAGTATCGTTACAATAATTCTTTAAAAGTCATTTTTTGTAATCACAGTCCGCTAAACATCCAGAGAATTTAAATAATGTAGATTTGCCTTAAATACATCCATCTTGTGCCTAATTATGTCATACTAGACACTGGACCCAGTCATTTCCTGACATATCTTCACTGTAGAGAATTCCACAAATAAGGCACTCGCAATTATTAAACTCATAGTTATTATTTTTCTTTTTTTTTTTATGTTTGATTATCAGCATCTTCTACTTTTCTTCTTTGTTGTATTAATGTCTCTTGTGATAGATATCGGAAAAGAATAGTAGGGTCAATTTGCAAAAGGCATGGTAGCTAAAACCTCTGGATTTTCCAAATTTAACGTAAGATCACTTGCATCACGCTGATCGGTTGAGTTTTTGTAATTATGTTGATAATATACGGACTTGTATTTTCAATTTGCTGTGAAACCTCCATTTCATAGACGTCATCAAAAATTTGCCTTGATTTTGCAGCATATGGTGCCCATTTGGTTCTCAATTAGACAGGATCCTGAGACCAGGTTCCTGAGAATTTTTGCCTAATATTTAAAAAAACACGTGAATTCTAACATTCAACCAAAATTACGCCTTGCTAAGCCTCCGTGTTACCAAACTACGCACTAAAACGCTATAATTACACATATATTTCTTTATTTCATAAAAAGAATGCTTACCAGGATACTGTGAGCTTGACTGATTTTGACGCTACTTCTCTTGCCGACTGACGCATCCTGGCTAAAGAACGCGTTAGGTGCGTACAGATAAAAGATATTCTTTGTCTCTTTCGTGGTAGGATTCACTCGGCGGAACGGCAATAGCGTATGACAAATAGAATATCGGATATTCACAGATTTAACATTGAACAGGATCCTGATATGAAATGGTGGGGACAAAAAGTAAAGACGATTTTGTAAAAAGTTTTAAGAAATTTTATTACTATTTTATTCTCTCTAGTGAGATAAAATTGTAAATATATCAATTTGGGTTTCAATTATGACCTTTATGGAGAAGTAAGTAAATCATGACACATTTAGAACTAGATTTCGTTCGAGGGACACGTCAGGATGCTGAGAATTTTGCACTTTGAACAGTAATTTCATTCAGAAAATAATTGTAAATATTTATTATTTTTAGTGACCAACTAAAAACAGTTGTAAATTATAGTAATCAAAGGAAATAAATGAGTTTAAAACAATTTGTCATATATATTTCGGCCGAGCCGCGCAAAATTCCTGAATTTGTAGAACTACCCATATAATAAATTGTTATACAATTGTAACATAAATCCATTGAATAAAACGATAGTATGGTGTAATCTATATGTAATAACTTGAATGACATTGGGAACAATCTAAAGTGTAAATGCACGCTGTCGCGACACCGATCTCTGTAATCCCATTAATCTGACTACTAATTTACAGCATACATTTTGTGGTGCGAGAAAAGCTATTTTATTCGAGCATTGCATTTTATCGTACCAAAATTGTATTTTCCAAATTGAAGTTTTATTTTAAAACTGCACTACGGAAACTGTGCGGCGGCGAATAAAATTAGTGTGTCTAAACTCAATCACGCGTGTTACAGACAGGCCTGTACCACACGCGGACTGGAAACTATTTACCATACTGTATGAGGAATATTGACTTTATTTACATTATGTTAAAATGTGTTTATTCGTGGTACAATTTTTAGTTTTGTGTAAGTTAGTTTTATTTATTTATATATCTATAAGTAATGTTCGATTATCGATTTTGGTATTTCATTTATATTTTTTTAAATTAATTCAATCGTGGCGCAGTGGCACAAAGTGTGACTGTAAACGTGACTGACTGTGAGTCCGATCCCCACTCGAAATAATGAAATATTGAGAAAGAAAGTGTTGAGACTCCGCCACTCAACACGCAATGTCTTCAGAAATCGGTGGAAAGTGGAGAACGAAGTGTCCTCCACTTTCCACTGTTGTGTACGGGATACAGCTTGAAGCTGATTTTAAATTAATTAATCTTCTATGCTGTAAAATCACGTAATTATATAAAATTTACGGATATAATTTAATAAAAAATTCAATGACTATGTAGTATGTAGGTATTACTTATATCTACTCATTATATTGGCAAAAGTAGGTACAATAAAGAAAATTTTATTTAAGCAAAAAAAAAAAATCTTAAAAAATTATGTCATTGCTTTAGAAATGTACGTTTTACAGATAAGTTGTCGGTGTATAAAATAAGAAATTATTTGAAAAAAAGCGCTATGGACACCCATTGCTGGCCTGAGCCCTTGCTAAAGTATCTTAAAGCTGCTTATGAAGGAGCAGCCGTACACTAACTTTTCCTTTCAGGGAATAAAATAGAAGCTCACGTAAAAGCATAACAGGCCAACTTTTACACTTTAACTTTTCCGATGGGTTTCACTTTTTGGACTTTACAATTACGCAGCGGAATTCTTTATGCCGAAGTTTAAAATGTATTATATCCGTAATGTTTTAATGTCATTTTACGAGTATTAAAAAAAACAGCTTCACGCTATATCCCGCACATATAAGAGTAGGCAGAGTGAATCTAGTGTTAAGACACTCCGTTCCCATCTTTTCGCCGCGCTTTGCCTTGTCACCAGAGCGAAGAAATGAAAATATAAATTTAAATAAATATCTCATTTCCTCGAGTCAATTTTACAGTCACACTTTGTACTCCTTTGCCGCGACTGGCCTCGAGAGTCTTTCTAGTATTTTTTTTTCAAATTAGAATAGTCTATGATTTTCAATTACACTATAATACCATATTAATATCAACACTGTATTGTTGATAGTAATTGAAAATAGTTATACTACAGGAGGATATTTTTATATGCAATGTTTAAAGCTGTTTTTTGTGGCAGAATGTAGAATAATATATTCTATAAAGGTGTCACACATTATTTTTACTCTTTCACAATAATACATAATTAATTAATGGCGGCAAAGATGGCGGCTCTGTTCCCTGTTCATTTACGTCCCGTTGCTTTATAATCTATGATGAAAACTATTCTTTAAGTTGCATTAGGCTTTGATCTATTACTATGCTAAAATTCATTCATTAAATAATTTGTATTTCTCGTTTTTTTTAATGGAATTATAATGAAAACGGGTATGAAACCAAAAAAATATATACCTCCAGACCCTATGTCTTTTAGCTTCTGTAGGTTTATTAGCTTCTATAATCGATATGTTAACCAACCTATATACCGACTGACCTGACCGCCCCGACGTCCTGTATACATATAATAAAAGGATAAAAAATTATTATATGTATACAGGGTGGAAGCGTCAGCGCTCCTTTTACGGGAACAGAATATAGGGTAAAATATTTCAAACCCTTAAAGTAATTAATCAAGATACCTCAACAGTTTAGACGTAGGATTTTTTCTTCATTTACGATATTTATCCATACCTGTATTTCGTGTGACGCAGTTACGCATAGATACCAATAGTGTGACACATACTACTACAAAAATACTACTGAAGATTAAACAACTTTGAACTTTGTCGCTAATACCTACGACTCGATTTCGGAATGAAGCATGTGCGGCTGTGTCCCTTAGATAGGCTTATGGTTGCGTGCGTCGTCTTTAACGTCTTATTTTACAATTACAATTTTATTATTTATTTTGTACGAAAAAAATAAAAAAGTTTTTATTTTTTTAAATTGTATTAGGCTTTTAAAGAGTAATTAAAACTGTGGTTTTATTTAAAGTGGTGATGACAAAAACACTCCATATATAAAGACAATTATTCATTCCTTAACGATTTTCCAAAAACTCTGCATACACATTAATTGTTACTGATAAGTAATGAAATATAATACGAATTATTCCTAACAACGTGAAAAGGCAAAAACACATTAGTGATGTCGTAATTCGATAAAGCTCCGACTCGTGCAAACTACCCTAATGAAGTTAAGGTATGTTGCCTAGGTCGATGTTGTTTTCCGCTAGGCATTATCCAATTTTACTCTATAGTTGGATATAGACAAGAACTGTTTATGCATTAAAACATTTTCTATTACAAGATACACAAGCAGGTATACTCAAATTAGAGTACGAAGTTTAATAAAAATATAATTTTTATGAGGCCGGTCGTGGCGCAGCGGCGAGACGTGTGACTGCAAAACCGACTGGTTGTGGGTTCGATCCCCACTCGAGGAGATGAAATATTTATTTAAATTTATATTTCCATTTCTTCGCTCTGGTGTCGAGGTTAAGCGCGGCGTTGAGTTCTGCCACTCAACACGCAATGCCTCCAGAATTCGGCAGAAAGTGGGGAACGGAGTGTCTTAACACTAGGTTCCCTCTGCCTACTCTGCCGTGTGCGGGATATAGCGTGAAGCTAATTTAATTTATTTTATAATTTTTATGAGTAAAACAGCAGTAAAACTTTAAATACTATTAAAAAAATAATAAGCTTAATTTTTTGAATAAATAATCTGTGCATTTTATATTTTAGTCACATATACACAATGAAATAAAAATAATATACAATTGAAATAAATTCTTTAAAAGAATTCTTAAAATGTGGCTTCAGTTGCCTTTAAAACAATTTAAATATACCGTTGCTGTCGCATCCAGGAAACCTATTTTAGGTGATTAAGTTAACTCGGATGTTGCTACATCCACGCGCGCTCTTCCCGGATCTTATTCCGCTCAATATCCCTGTAGTAACAACCCTTGCCGTTAATATACTTTACCATCTTCATAAAAACCCAAATTAAATAAACGTATATGATATATCCAGATTTTTTTATTTTTTTTCATAGTAGGTAACATTTAATTTATATTATATAAATGAACATTTCATTTAAAGATATTATTATATAATTCACAATTATGTTTCATATTTTACTTACAGAAAAGGTTCAATAGTTCAATTTATTGTTGTTTTTATTTGTATATTCATTCAAATTATCATAAATTTGAATCTCCAATAATAATAAATAAATAATGCAAATTAATATTTTTTATTTAGTCGTTTTTATTTAATTAACAATTGACGTTATAGCAGTACAGTTGAAAGTGAGAGTGAGATGTTTATATTAAACATATTATCGTTTCATCGGTATGATTAGATAAAATACGGCCCTGGATTTTCGCATTTAACTCGATGAAAGCAACGTAATATAGAGCCGACTGATGTATTACTGTGCTCGCGACAATGAGTTTCCTAAAGATTTTAAGGAAACTATCTCCTTCTAGCTAAAAATATAAGAGAAAATACAAAAGTATTTATTATTATAATAGAATAATAATAAATAATGAAATAAATGGTGAAAAAAACATACTATATTATTCGAGAGAACATAGGTAATTGATTACATAAGACCTCATATTAAAAGTTATACATAAGAATATAATATTTGAAACTTTTCATATGAGGCGTGCGACTATAAATGCAACAGTTTATCGGTTCGGTTACAATGTATGTAGGGCAAACTACCGTTGAGTTTCGCAACTCAACTCACCATGTCTCCAGAATTCAGTGGAAAGTGGGGAGCGAAAATGTCTTAATGGGGCACTAGGTTCCCAGGTTCCATCTGCTTACTCTACTATGTGCGGGATATACTGTGAAGCTAAAAATATAAATATTTTTTTTTAAGTATGCAGTTTACCTATATATAGAGGCCAGTCGTGGCGCAGTGCACAAAGTCAGGCACAAAGTTTGACTGTAAAACCGATTGGTTATGGGTTCGATCTCCTCTCATTCCAGGAGAGAAACATTTGTTTAAATTTATATTTCAATTTCTTCGCTCTGGTGTCGAGGCAAAGCGCGGCGTTGAGTTCTGCCACTCAATACGCAATGCGTCCAGAATTAGGCAGAGAGTGAGGAACGGAGTGTTTTAACACTAGGTTCCCTCCGTCTACCCTGTTGTGTGCGGGATATAGCGTGAAGCTGATCAGTATATATATAAACTACCGATTTGTACTTAAAAAAATCAACAAAAAACATTGTAGCAAGAGAGAGAGAGATGGGCACTTAAAATAGTTTCAGTGAGAATAGCTTTATAAAAGTGAAGTGTTGTTGATGTAGCGATATGAAACGAAATGGAAGGGTGCAATGGGCGTTCGCGCTGGGAAATTGCAATATCCGAGCCAACTGAATTATTAGGCTAGCTAGATATGACTTTTATATTTTAGTGATTTTTTTTATAATATTAAAGAAATATTTAATGTTATATAGCAAAAACCTTTAACGGAAAGCGGGACATTATTTTATCATTATCATCTTAAGAAAATAAGGAATGAAGTTATCTTTCTGTTTCTATACAATGTTCTATCTTAACATTTATTTTATACTGAGACACATTTAGTTTGACTGAGGCGTTTTTTTAAATTATTCATAAATTTTGGTAACACTTAGCATCACTCCCTAAATTAAGTTGAACGGTTTTCTTTATTGAAATCCGGTTCCACACACGATTACGTGTAAACCTGAACCACCTACATAATAAACATTTAAATTAACATTATATTATACGTTCATTTTTACCTGAAAGCATCAACAATTTAATATCTTCCAACTATCCTATGTCCATTGGCCTTGTGGCTTTTTAATTAAGAATCGACTTATGGTTTCATACCTATATGTACTTCTTTACTGTTCATATTATTTATGTTAAAAAAAACACTTCACGCTGTATTCCGCACAGCATGATAGGCAGAGGGAACCTAATGTTAAGACACTTCGTTCCCCACTTTCCGCCGAAGTCTGGAGGCATTGCGTGTTGTAAATAAATATTTCACTTCCTCGAGTGGGAATCGAACCCACATAGTCGATTTTACAGTCACAATTTGTGCCTCTGCGCCATGACTGGCCTCAAAAACTATTTATGTGGATACTACGAGTTGAAAAATACACATTAAAGACCCATGTAGTAAGCTTTATATCGCAGAAATTAGGCCTAGCAGGAGATTGGATCGCACGAGTCGGCTTAACTAAACTTCATTAGTCAAGTTTGCATAACACAGCTTCATTGAATTACAACATCACTCCATATACGTCACGGGCGACATACTTGTTTTATTGTTTATTCGTTCGTTGATTTGAATAGGAAAAATATTTAATTTACTCTACCTACAATGAAAAGGTTTTTGTTTAAAATTTGACTTTGTTTTCAATAGAATATGACAATGTTAGGCTTTATAAAGGTCGTAAATACTATATTTTTTTATTTTATTCAAATATGTTTTTTTTTTCAAATAAAAATATAAATACTTCCAAGTACCTACTGTAAAATTTGAATTGTAATTTGTAATTTTTAGAAAATCGAGTGATATTATATATACTTTTATTATATGGTTATGCTTATGATTGTCAATTGACATTATAACAGAATGTGAATTATATACATTGTTAATTAGAATTTTTTATAAAAGGGTTGACGCCATTAATACTGTGTTTTTGTTTGTACTTACACACTTTCACACTACGCTTTCTTTGGAGTATATCTTTTAAATAAAATAAATATATTCGTTAAAACCTAGCTGCAGGTTTTATTTATTCTAACTCAGAATAATAACCATTGGCATTACCGTGACACAGAATCAAACTTTGGATATCGATCATATTGATTTTGTTCTAAACTTTAATGCGTAAATTCAGACAAACTGATATAGGAGAGCAGAATTCTGTCCGTCTTATCAGAGAAAGCAATGATGAGTGGTTTTCTCAGCGTGTACGCGGTAAACGATGAAGCCACCTATTTTCAAAATGTCAGGAGGGAATTCAGAGAAAACACTTAAAGATCATACTTAAGTGCTTCAGTTTCACATATAATACAAGTACCTATTATACACTTTACATCGCACGCTTTACGTGTTTCATTTTCACGTTTTACACTCATACGTTTATAAGCGTAATATACAATATTATTTTGCGCACAAAATAAGTAAGCTCATGAACACTAACTTTAAACACTTTAATACTTTAACAACATTAAACTCTACATAAGACAAAAACGACATATTCATTCGCTTAATTTTAATCACGACGGAAAGGAGACGGAATGTTACGATTTATCTTTTTAATAATCAGATAGGTTAATAAATTTCCGTAAATTACCCTAATACGTACAATTATTTAAATTAATTATCTTTGCATATACCATTACAGTACAAATATAACATGGAAACATATCAATAAGAAAATAAAAACATTAAGTATATTGTACTGAAATTTTACTTATTCACAAAACTAGCCGTATATTTCAAACATGTCGATTGGCATTCTGACACGAGCTACACGGCAACAGATTAAATTTTTATTATTTATATCACATTCCTCCTTATCACATATTAACTTTTCCCGTGGACAAGCTTTGATTTCGATGCATACACCGCGAGCACTGTCACAGTCAGTCCATAATGCTAGAAATATAAATATTATAGTAACAGAGAACTTCGTTTCGTTATAAAAACTAAAGATCTGGTTTAATCTGGGCTGTTAACCCATAATTCATCTTTTCTTTATTTTTGTTTTTTAAGAAAAAGTTTAAAAATAAATTCTTACCAGTATTTCTTAGTCTCAAGGAATCGCCACGATATGATTTAAAATGAGAAATATTTTCAATAAAGCGTATGCATGATATCAATAAGTATAAACTCAGTAGGTAATTTCTTATCATTGTAATTTTTAGCTATTTCTTTGCAGAATAATTGAGAACATTTCTATTATACAATATAATCAAATTGAACGTTGTTTCATAAAAAACGTTTTTAAACATTTATTTTATCTCATCATAATATTCTTGTAAAAATCATGGTTTTTCTTGTAGCGTTAATTAAAATGTAGTCTTGAACATAATTTATGCTAATAAAGAAATAATATTAAATATCAAACGAGCAGAAAAATACATTTCCGTTTCTTTAAAAAATACACAACCGTCTGCTTCAAGTACATCCTCGTTTATCCAACTCAATAAGAAAGGTAAACGGAAATCTCCGTTAATTAATTCTGTGATGGATTCCGTTAAATCTGACCTTCATTTAGAATTTGGCATTGCCATCCGTTTCACTGACGAAGGGCTTCTTAATTATTTCGTCTCGTGATTTATGCTGTTCTATCGACTTACGGCAGAATGGATTTATCTCGCTAATATTAACTTTTATTATAATAGGATTTTTTTATTTCAATTTTTAAATTAGAATGTAATTGTAATATTTACATTTCTGTAATAATTGCTTTGTATTTTAATAGGTATTGCGTAATCATTTTTATGTTTTTATTACAGAATAAGACGTCAATTGATTTTTCCATTATGACAGGTGTACTTGTAAGTTAAACGATTACTTTTAACTTTAAATAAAAATGGACAACACATAGTGTTGAGACAAAAAAAAACCAATTATTCTTAAACTATCTCTAAAAATAAACACCATAAATCTCTTACAGCTTCAGTAATTGAATTAAAACATTTAAAGTGTAAATAAACGCCAAACTCTTCGTCTTTCGTTACCCGCAGAGTATGTTAAATGACGCCTCATTTTTATTTGGGGAAGCACTTCTGTGGATATATTGCCACTCAAGCCTCTACTGTAGTGCCGCATTCAGTTGACAGGAACGCCTAAGTAACAATGTTTCGGCGAAATAGGTCGCATCGTACATTTCAAGATCGTACTCGAGTAAAGTGAGACACATTTCATAATATTTGTCTTGATTTATTTTTTTAGCATCAAATTTTTTTATAATATTAATAATTATTTACCTGTGTAAATGATGATGAAATTTGGTTTCGTTTCATTCGTTCAATGGAATTAACTAGTAAAAAAAAGCATTAAAAAAATTTTTGGTTTTAACCTAAATCGAAAAAAATTGATATTTTTATTTTCGCCATGGTAAAAAATGCATTTATTGCTATTCGAAATAAAAGATAATTCAAAGTAAAATATACTATGTTTCTTTTACTTTGAATTATCTTTTATCTCGAATAGCTTTTTTCAGATTTTTATTTACCGGTTACGACTGCACCATTACTACATATTTCTTACGTTTAAGCTTGTAACTCTGTTAAGTGATGTATTAACAGCCACTTACTTTAATTATCTGTTACTTTAATTATCTGTGATAACGCTTGCTCGTCTCATTAACATCCCATATTATGGATTTTATACTGTGTTTCGTCCGTTCTGTACGATTAATATTGAATTTAAAAAGATTTTTTTTATTCACTGATTCTTTATATTCATAGAGGCTATGGCATATACGCATATGATTTGTCTACTTTACATATTTTTATAAAAAACCACGACACAGCTATGGTCACAAGGCACGGTGTTAAGTTTCTAAAATTAGACAGAATATAGGTAACGTAGTTTTTTAATATTACGCTTTCGACTCTGTGGGATATAGAGCAAGGCGTACAAAATATGTAATATTCATATTTTTTACTTCGACATATTTTTACAACTACAATGTACGTAAGTTTGCTATTGCTATATTTGTAGTACAGGAGCTATGTATAAATAAGCGTATGTAGAGACTTTTTAATGGTATTGTTGTATTTTTACTATTTTTATTTTAAAGAAATTGATGACTGTATAAAAAAAATATTTTTTTCAAATTAATAGCACAGGCGCAGTGGAATAGCGTCTGAAGCAATAAAATAAAAGCATACATATATTGTTATCATCTAGTGAATTTTTACGTAAATAAACTTAACGACATATATTTTAAAAGAAAATAATATTTTAACAAATCTATGTACATTTTAAATAAAGTTATTTAATTACATTTTCATGAGTGTTGTTGATTAAATTCCTGGGCCGAATTAATGTAATTTATACGCTAGTATTGTTTTTCACTTATTCAGAAATGGCTTGAACAAGTTGATAAATGAAATACCTGTTGCGAGGAATTCCAATAATGTATTTAATTTGATATTTGAAGTCGACAACGTAACGTTCGCAGTAAGTAATTACAATTTTGATTTTCATATAGTTATTTCATCAAGAGATACAATTATGAAAGTATTTAGTAAAAGTTCATTTTTGTTTTATTGATGGACCTTAGATGTTAGGTGATGATTAAATTTTTAAGAAAGGGATGTCGTCTTTGTTCATAATCCTACTTTTATTTTTTTTTAATAAAATCTTATAATATATTTGATATAATTAAAATAATAATAAAAGGTACAGTAAATTTGATTTTTGATGAATAAATTATATAATTTCCCTCAATCGGTTATAAATAGTGTTATTGAATTCAGCCAGCGTCACGCAATAAGACAATATCTCGAATGGAATTAGTATCTCTTTTCCCAAAAAAAAATTGGGCTCGTCCGGGATTTGAACCCGGGACCTCTCGCACCCTAAGCGAAAATCATACCCCTAGACCAACGAGCCAACTGGAGAAATGATCAAAAGTATGCATAGTTTTTTAATCGCCTTTTACTTGGCAACTTTTACTTTCAATATTTTATAACATATTAAATATTCAACTTTGATTTGATAGTTCTGCATAAATATTTAACTATTACATTTATTAATATTAACAACTTCTGAAAATCGAAATTAAAAGCAACAATTATTAAAAAATATATAAAAATATGATTATATATAGAAGTAGCTGTAGCGTAGTATCTGTTAATAAAGCATTGACCATAATGCCATTATATTAAATTTTCTTTACCAATTCTATTATATTATATATGTTGGAATTTAGAGCATAAAACTAAAAAAATATTATTTATAAAACAAAAATTTGGGCTCGTCCGGGATTTGAACCCGGGACCTCTCGCACCCAAAGCGAGAATCATACCCCTAGACCAACGAGCCGCTTATGATGGTGGTCCAAATAAAAGTTTACATCACTATAATATTGTGATATTAACCTGCCGTTCATGACTGCACTCATAACAGTTATAGTGACGTCATCTACAATCGGAATTTATATATTGTTTATCATGGCGATATTCTGTTCTTGATAATGTGGCTTGTTTCGTTGAAATTTGGACTGCCAGCTTGTATAGAATGGATTAAGTATAATACATTTAATGTTTCATTTTTTTTAACTATTACATTTATTGTTGTTTTATTCTTTAAATTTATTATATTTTGCCTAGCATTTGCGTATTTATAAAGTAATCCTTTGTACAGTACTGTTCATTCAGTAATTAAACTGTTCAATATACCAATCGATTATTTCTATGCAACATATCCACAGATGAGATTATATATACAAACACACATATGATTACAAATCCACACAGTAGAAAAACATATGTAGAGGCACAATCAAACATTCATAGATGTGATTATCCATATGTGAATACAAACGCCGGTCGTGGCGCAGCGGCACGAGGTGTGACTGCAAAACCGACTGGTTCTGGGTTCGATTCCCATTCGAGGAGATGAAATATTTACTTAAATTTATATTTCCATTTCTTCGCTCTGGTGTCGACGTTAAGCGCGGCGTTGAGTTCTGCCATTCAACACTCAATGCCTCCAGAATTCGGCAGAAAGTGGGGAACGGAGTGTCTTAACACTAGGTTTCCTCTGCCTACCCTGCTGTGTGCGGGATACAGCGTGAAGCTAACAACGAAATTTAATCATCGGATATTTCATCAGATTTTTTTGTTTTGTTTGTGTTTTTTCGGGTTTTTGTAAATATTTAATTACATTTTATTTTATTCAAAGTATATTAATTTAAAAAATGCTTTGGTTTGTTTCGCTTATCAAACTCACGAAAAGATATATAATTCTTGGAGCATGATGATAAAATAACATGGCTTCTGGGCAAGATTTAACGGTCGCAGTAGTGACTATTTTAATTAGCGTACTATTTTAATTATTATTATAACTGTGTTATGAAAATATTCATACAACGAAATATTTTGAAAGATTATGAACAGCGCACAATATAAAGCAGAAAATGTCTCGAATCACAATGCTATAGGGGCTAAACAATAATAGCATACAAACAGTAGTAGTTCTGTCAAAGGTATATATTTACCTATTAGTTAGTTATTATCAATATTTAATATTCCTTTAAATTTTAGAAAATAGATGGCGTTCTGTATCTGAAATATTATATAAAATCTTCGCTCTGGTCGACGTAAACCGCGCCGTCGAGTGCAATGATTTCAGAATTCGGCGGATTGTGAGGAACGGAGGGTCTTAACACTAGGAAGCTGAAATGATTTATTTATTTTCAATAGGGATTCACTATATAATGACATAATAATTAATTAAGGAATCTATAGTTGCAAGAAAAACTTGTTAAAGAAATACGAGTACATCACTCCTATTCGGTTCTGTAAAATTTGCTATTGGCTTTAATTAAGATTAATTAAGAAATATACTTATGCAACAGCAAACATATGTAAAATATCCGAAAATTCATTACAATCAAAGAATACTTTGCAGCAGTTAATATCAACCAGTTATCAAGATAATCAAGATTAATTTTAAAATGGCCACTGCAGCTTATCAATTTTTACAGTGATTGTTCGATAAAAAATATGAGTAGTGTAGAATTACAAAATGTCGGATACACATTATGTAAATTAAAAAGACAGGAAGAGGCCAGTCGTGGCGCATCAGCACAAAGTATGATTGTAAAACCGACTGGTTGTGGGTTCGATCCCCACTCGAGAAGATGAAAATATTTACTTAAATTTATATTTCCATTTCTTCGCTCTGGTGTCGAGGCAAAGCACGGCGTTGAGTTCTGCCACTTAACACGCAATGCCTCCTGAATTCGGCAGAAAGTGGGGAACGGGGTATCTTACACTAGGTTCCCTCTGCCTACCCTGCTGTGTGCTTGATACAGCGTGAAGCTGATTTATTTACGCAGTTATAGGTATTATAAAAGAATGGTAAATTACTTGAAAATGAGGAACTCGTGACGCAGTGAAACTGCATTGAACTCTGCTGTGGTTACCATAGTTCAATCTCCGTTCATGTATATATATACTTAAGAGGATAGAGAGATAAGATAAAGTGGCCTAAAGATGCCACTCAAATCGCAGTCTGGAATTTGAGTGGAAAGCGAAGAGTGGAGTGACTTGAAAACAGTTCTACTCGCTATGGGTTACAAAAAGGATTAATGTCAACGGGCAGTAAACTCTATTAATAAAATTGTAAACTTTTATATTCGAATTTTGAATAGATTTTCATTATTATAGCCTCATGTCGTTCTTTTAGGGTTCCGTATCTCAAAAGAAAAAAATGGGACTATTAAGGTTCTAAGTCAACACAATTCAAAGATACGAGCATTTATGCATAATTTTAGCTGTATTTTCTATGAAAATGGCAGCGTGATAAAAAACTATAGAATACCCCACTATAGTTTTTTATCACGCTGCCATTTTCTTGCCGTATAAAATTTAGCACAAAGTGAGAACTTTCAATGCAAATAAAGGAAAAATCTAAAAATTGAAAGTTTATAAAAACAATAAATAAATAATACAGAAAAAAACCATTCTCACCTTAGATTTGTAGTTATTTCATACACAACAGCGCATACGCCCGCAAAATCTAGTTTGCAACTTTTATACATTTTTACTTCCAGTTACAATGACGTACAATTCTAAAATTAATACGGAATCCTCGATGGACATGTCCGAATCACATTATACCGTTTTTTACCTCATATACTACAACATAGAACGCACTGTTGAACTGTAGAGTTATTTTTACATTGGAATTTATATAAGGCCAGTCGTGGCGCAAGGGCACAAAGTGTGCCTGTAAATCGACTGGTTGTGGGTTCGATCCCCACTAGAGGAAGTGAAATATTTATTTACATTATATTTTCATTTCTTCGCTCTGGTGTCTAGAGATAGACGCGGCGTTGGGTTCCGCCACTCAACACGCAGTGCCTCTAGAAAAGTGGAGAACGACGTGTCTTAATACTAGGTTCCCTCTGCCTACCCTGCTGTGTGCGGGATACAGCGAGAAACCGAAAAAAAAATGTACCTACATATTGAACAATCTGTAAAATATCAAATATGTACGTAAAATAATTATTCAAACGATTCCATTATGTACATATTGTTCGATGTACATCCGATATTCACTGCACCTGTAGCTGTATATTTTAGACATAGCATTTCCATATATGAAGTTAACAAAAGGTTAGCAATAGAAACGTAACAAAACATGACGATAACAAAGGATCGAGGGCAATAAAAAGTAGACTAGAACGTTATGTGGAAAAATAAAAATTATGACTATGAAATAAAATTTTCAACATAAAATGGTTGAGTGGTTCTGTTGGAGAACTCTTGAGTGCCGCAAATGAAATAAACCATCTCTACATCGAGCATCAATACTACGTATATATGGATGGTTGGAATGAATTTTTATTCCATCCCACTAGATTTTAATGAACACTTACAGATCGCAATTTTAAGGATGAATGCTCTTCTATATGGAAGCTACGACTTAATTACTCATCGAGTGCGTTCCTACTAACATACAGCGGTAAACAAATATACCTAAACAAATTTAGTTTTTATGTAATATTATTTTAAGACTGTAATACTTTATATAAGAAGGTAATCCTTTATATCATATCATTCATTATCATTTTGATAGTTTTCTAGTTTATATTTTAGTTTGCCTGTGACCCTGGCAAGAAAAGGAAGGATGCTGAAGACTCTAGTCTTCTTTTAGTCCACTCAAGATTTTTTAAGCGATTTATGCTAGATCTATCTATCTATCTTTTATTTATTATTAAAAATAAACAAAGTATTCATATTTAGATCCATATGATCTTAAATTGGGCCACTTTCACAACATGGTATTATGAAACAACATATTTCGTTGTATTAGTAAAAAAAAAAGTATGTATAACGAATGTACTATATGATATAGCAGTATTCCCTAGTTAATGGCCATTGTGAAAATCAGTGAGGCTTCCTGCCTCATTTAATTATAGACAGTAAAATAATATTTATCCAGGATTCAATTAAATCTGTTAAAGCTTTGTCGAACAACATATACAATGATAACAATTAATACTTTTGTCATTGGATTGCAATCGAAATTTAATTGATATAATTAAATTAATGCTGTTCAAAAAACTATATATTCAGTATGTTATATACTTTTTCAGCTTCACGCTGTATCCCGCATGTAGCAGGGTAGGCAAAGAGAGTCTAGTGCTTAGACACTCCGCTTCCTACTTTTCACGGAATTCTGGAGGCATTGCGTGTTGAGTGGCCAATGCCAACGGCGCGCTTCGCCCTCGATACCAAAACGAAGAAATTAAAATATTAAATATATGAAATATTTAATAATTAAATGAATTTGAGGCCAGTTGTGGCGCAGAGGCACAAAATGTGACTGTAAAATTGACTGGTTGAGGGTTCGATCCCCACTCGAGGACGTGAAATATTTATTTACATTTATATTTTCATTTCTTCGCTCTGGTGTCGAGGCAAAGTGCGGCGCTGAGTTCCGCCACTCAACACGCAATGCCTTCAGAACTCGAAGAAAGTGGGAAACGGAGTGTCTTAACACTAGATTCCCTCTGCCTACTCTGCTGTGTGCGGGATACGTGAAGCTGATTTATGAATTATTTAAGTTTTCTTGAGTGGGAATCGAACCCACAATTTGTCGTATTTACATGTACCTATGTATTTATTTTAAAATATTTATTTCCTAAGTGGAATAACACTTTAAAAATGTTTAAAAATGTGTATTTTGTTTCTATTGTCAAGGCATGAATTTATCATTATAATAGCGTACGGTGAAGGCCGCAACATGTCAATTTGTCAGTGTCAATCTTCAAGGCAATAAGGAGACCTCTGATTGATGACCACATATAATGATTCGCAAATTTTGTGAATTTTAGAACACATGCCTTATATATATATGTATATGAAGTAATTAATGAACAAAGAAATGTTAAAAAAATATTATTTTCTTATTGATTTCCATTAGTTTTTGATAACCATTTCATACATTGAAAATGTGAAAATTACGTATATTGCTACATAGAATAGGTAGTCCTATACTATGTGTAGTTTTTGCATTTTCCCTCGGTGTAGTGTTTAAAATTCCACCTAGTGTTTAAAATATAGTGTTTCCTCAAAATTTTCTAAACACTGCTTATTAACTGGCACACTTCAAAGCCGCAGTTTGGCTTCCAGAGCGAGGAAATTAACATAATATTAATATGATCGTTCCGTTTAGTGAGGATAACTACAAATGTCAAACAGTGTTCCACTGCGCTACGGACGCCGTTAAGTGAAAATTTTTCAAAGAAATTATAGCCCGGAGGACATGTATGAAGAGGTTGATGACAGTGGACGAGGCGAAAGAGGTATGTAGAGACCGTAGCGTTTAAGGCTCCGTTCTCTCTGACTACCCCGCTAGGGTTAAAGCGTGAAGTTAAGTTAAGTCTATAGCATAATAATATTTTATATTTACTTAAATCTTTCACTTTAAACTTCCGCGGTGTATTCTAAGTTTGTCACTACCACAATTTAAAGTAGCTTTAAAAAAAATACTAACAGTTGTAAAAAAAATACTAACAGCAGATAGCTGCCAGTTCATGTAATAAAATTATATATTATACCATTGACTTTGAAAAGAACAACTGTTGAGTTTCTTGCCGGCTCTTCCTTCCGAACCGGTGGTAGCTTTTTTTTGTTATATGTTCATTCGACGATTCAAAAGTGCTTATAAGAGTTTATTTGAATAAAGAATATTTTGAATTTAATTTGAATCCATACCTATATTATAAATTCGAAAGTAACTCTGTCTGTCTGTCTGTCTGTCTGTCTGTCTGTCTGTGCCGCAATCAGGGCCAAACCGCTAATTCAATTGTAATAAAATACTCATACAGAGATACTTGAGGGTCTTCGGATGAACATAGGTTACTTTTTTTTCTCATATTTGTAATATTGTCGATATATACTAATATATTAAAATATTTTTCAATTTGACAGGCAATTTATTCCGC